>JAASFS010000045.1:0-47644 GCA_023333865.1 Globisporangium perplexum | reverse complement strand
GGCGTCCTGGCACACCGGCAGGTCCTCGTTGGAGACAAGCGGCGCGAGCTTGAAGAACTCGTCGACCGGGCACTCGGTGACCTCGTCGTAGGCGGCGACGGAGGCGATGGCGGCAACGGCGATGGCGAACAGGAACTTCATGGCTGGCTGTGCGATCTTGAGGTGGTTGGCAGTGTTGGCTTGCGCGGGACTCGGCGAATTCGAGAATGAGCACTGGGTCGAGGCGACAGCGATGGCCTCTCGAGGCGCTCAAGCCGAGTCCAGCTGAGGAGCCCGCACTGGGATCGAACAGCGCTGGTCGGCGAAAGGCGATCAAGCGCACTGGCAACGAATCAAGGCTCGGAGCCTTGAAGCTCTCGTGTTGCGCTTGCGGATCGCCTGGAAGGTGCTGAGGTTGACCTCGAGCCTGTCTTGATGTCCGAAGCACATGTCGCACGTGGCTCGGCGCCGACGTCTGTCCTTTGCCTGCTTGGAGATCTGCTCGCGGATCGAGCACCGGTGACCGCAATACGTCGATCGACGAGCCACATGAAGCACAGCTCCAGCTTGTACAAGATATGCGAGCATGGAGTGATCGGTTCGAGCTCGGTGATTACCTGTGCTTCACACTGCGCCAGATGAACGCACCGTGACAACCACGCGTGTCGACTGAGCCACTAGCGCGAATCACCGCTCGAGCCCGGCGCCACAGTACCTCGTTGCCCGCTGGACGCCTCCTCGGTGCGCTCATGGTGCTGCTCACAGCTGGAGAGCTTCCGGGGCTTCAGACTCGAACCAAACTGGCAGCGAGTGGCCGCTCGTCTCGTTCGTCTCCAGGTCTGGGGAGCTGGTCTGAGCTGCTCGTGACCAGACCTCTCACCTCCTCGACTCGGCGCAGCGGTGCCGCAGTCAATCTCTTCCAACAAAACGCGAACGAAAGTGTGTGAGAGAGAGCAAACACCCGAAAGCGGGAGAATGATCACCGCAGACATTGGTGAACAGAGCGTGCATCTACTCGACACCGCCAGGTCAGGAGCTCGAGTCTCAGTTCTCGAGTATCCTGGCTGTCTGGTTGTACACACTCGCCACACTCACTTCGCCAACCTCTGAAGCGAGTTGCCAACATGACCACCTGGAACAGAGCATGTTGTCGTGGAGCTTGCGCCACTGCGGTACGAGGTCGCGGTTGCGGACGACCCCTCTCGATTCGCATCGTGTGCTCCGAGTCCGTGTTGCTCTTGCGGCGGAACGTGATGCTCGCTACCCTCGCGCTGTTGCTGTAGCTCGAAGTCGCCGTGTTCTTCGCGGACGAACTCACACATCGCTAGTTCGCAGTTGTGCCTGTTTGCCGATCCGCGCCGCTGTTCCCCCTCGACGTGTTCCTCTCTTGGTGTGCAAGTTCTGCTGCTTCTCGCCGTCCATGCCGACAGCGCCAACTCCGCCGCCACCGCAGTCTACAGCCGAGACGTTCGCGCTTTCGCTGTCGTCCCGCACTCGATCGCTACACTGATAACGAACGACGCGGTACTCTGCGATTGGTAGCCTGCATCACCTACGGCGCCAAGCGACGACGTACCTGGCGAGAAACGAAGCTTGTAGCGCACTGCCTCACTGTCAGTCTCTGGTTTGCTCTGTCTGCACAGGTGCTCACGACCGATACCCTCACACCGAACACAGCGGAGACACCTCATGATGCACCTGCGCTCCGTGATCTAGACCATGCTTCCCTTCGTCTTCGGGATTTACCGAGCGGTGGCCAACCACCCGACAGGGGCATCTGTGAACCCGTGTGCTCTGGCAAACCGAGGTGCTGGACTCGCTGACCGAGTTTCGCGTTGTGTCGTTCCTCATCAATCGCTTCTTGGTCGTGCTGCTCTCATGTCTTCGCATGCTCTAGAGTCCAACGGTCGGCTAGAGCGACCGAGTCATCACCCTGGGCAACGACGAGTTCGTCGCGTGTCGCTCCTTGCTCCGTGCTCGGCATGTGTTCACTGTGAGTTCGGGCCACACGGAGCTGCTGATGCCACACGACATCGCTCAATGAATCGACGGCAATGGGAGTCTCAGGTGACGGAAGATAGAGAGTCTTGGGGATGAGCGCTGCCGCAGAGGCGTTGCTAGTGTGAGCTATGCGCAGCTCTGCTGCTGTCCGCTCTGGTCTCCGACGGTGCGCGCAGCGAGCGTCTCGGCGGCCTCGTGGTTGTGGTGTCGCGCGTGCGCGATCCGATGTAGCGAACGATCAGCTCTGCCGACGCCCTCCGCACTTCAGCAGCGAACCGGTTCAGTTCGGATCGGTGGCTGTCCTGGCGAGATGCGAGCTCCTAACGGTGTGCAATGCAACGCGGTGACTGCTGTCAAGTTGTGCCAGTGCAGGGAGTGAGTCAAGCGCGACTCGGTGGACAGCTGGACCGCCTCTGGTGGACATAGAGGTCGCCATGTGTCAGCTCCTGTCAGCTCCTGTCAGCTCGACTGATGGCACCTTTACACGTTGCACTTCGCGCTTGGGAGAGCGCGCGAAGACAGAGGGCCGCATGCTGTCCTGACAGCGACAGCACGTGCATCCAGCACTGAACACTGGAGCTCCGAACCGCTCGCTCCGATCCTCCTGGTGTTCCTGCAAGCTTGTCGAGCTCCATCCGACTCGCGATGCTCTATCGATCATTCAGCAATTCGCGCTTTCCAGCTCACTACTCGCTCACTCCAAGCTTCATACGCACCACTCCCCACCGACAAGATGAAGACCCAGTTCGTACTCCTCGCCGCCGCCGCCCTGGTTGGAGCCGCCGTCGCCTACGACGAGAGCACCGAGTGCCCGTACACGGAGATCATCAAGCTCACGCCACTCGCGCTCGACGAGAACCTGCTCAAGTGTGAGACCGACTCGGGATGGAAGATGCTGCCGCCGGTGGGCTACCCGACCGACGCCGAGCGCGTGCTCATGTGTGACTCGGTCGCGTGCTTCAACCTCATCGACGCGGTGAAGGCGAGCAACGTCAGCGACTGCCTCGTCGTCTTCGATGACGTCAAGATCAACGTCAAGATGCTCGTGGAGCAGTTCGAGCCGAGCTGCTACCACTAGGCGAGTCCGCACGCCGCCGCCACTCGAGATCTCCCAGAGTCGCCGCTGTTGGCGCTGGAGCTGGCTATGAGATGAACCAAACGAGAGTTCGTCGCCGCCCCGGAGCCACAGCAAGAGCGCTCAAGTTCCGAGTACATCCCCCAGCCTCACCGTTCTCGAAGGTAGAGAAGGAGTGCGACACGCTTCGGTGTCGACCAGATTCGGTAGCCCAACAAGCGCCGCCGGCGTCTTCGTGCACCTTCCTCCTTCCATCGCGTTGCTTCATAACTTACACGATCCTCGTCGTGGTCTCTGTCCACACGCTCACTCACTCGCTCGCTCGCACACATCCTCACCCCGTATACCTGAACAGCGCGATCTTCTGCGAACTCAGAACGCCGAACAGCGCGCTCTCGCTGCGCCACGAGCCCTGTCGGACGGCGTGCTGCACGTCGATGACCACCTGGTTCCCCGAGAATGGCCGCAGCCGATGGCGCACCTGGTTCGACGCCGCGTCCCACAGCAGTACCTGCTTGCTCTCGTCGTCTCCGGACGCGACAATGATCCCGCCGTCCGATGCCTCCCAGATCGCCGAGCGCACGAGCACGGGAGGTGTCCGGTACCCCGTGACAGTCGCCTCGGCTACCAGCTCGGAAGGAGATTCTGCGAGTGCGAGATCAAACACCGAGTGCTTCGCTGGCGCCTGCGGGAGCGTGCGTGAAGATACGAGCACACTCCCAGGATGCGTCTGCACCGAGGTCAGGGAACAGCAACTTGGGATCGACGCGCGAGCGTCCGCAGTCCGCGCGAGCCCGCTCGCGTCGCTGATGCTCGCACCGTTGCAGTCGCTCCACACGGAGATGCTACTGAAGGTCGCTGCCACAAGCCGCTCGGTGCCGTCCGGACCCACGAACAAGCGAATCGAGTGCACGGGCTGGCGCTCCTGCGACGAGAAGGTCGCAACCACCGCCTCGCTGATCGCCTTGCGCATGTCGTACTTGGCGACGCTCCCGTCGTGGAAGCCGCAGTAGAGCGCGAACGGGTCCACATCGCTGAACGCGCACGCCCAGCCCTGGCGCTTCCCAGGAGGCAGCGGGCACTGCAGCACGACGCTCTGCGAGTTCAGGTTCGACACGACGAGCTTCCCGTCGAACGCGACCGTGATCGCCAGGTCCTCCTTCTCGCTAATCTTGAGGTCGCGCACGGGCGACTGGTGTGCGATGATGCGTACTGCGTGCCGCGGGTCCACCGCGCTTATCTTCGAGACCCCGAACTGCGTCGCTGAGAACTCCTCGCCGACACACAGCATGCTGCACGAGTTGGCGATCGCGAACACGCGCGAGTTCCGCAGCGGGTAGCTATAGACCTCTGTGTAGTCCCACGACGATGTCGACGGTGATGACGAAGCTGCAGCTGTCGTGACGGTGTCAGCGCTGTCAGGGGGCAGCTGCGAGAGAAGGAATCCGCCACCGCCGCTTGGGTACTGCAACCGCGGGGACGACCGCCCCGACTCCTGCGTCGACTGCTCCGAAAGCGACGCCACGGTCGTTGCCGCAGAGGTGACGGTCGCGAACCGCTCGCTCGCGAGCCGGCACTGGAGGTCCACGACCTCCTTGCGCCAGCGCAGCGCGTCGTCCTGGTGGCGCTTGGCGTCGGCGGTGAGGATCTCCATCTGCAGCCTGGCGCGCGAGAGCTCCGTCTCGGCCTGGATGCGCTTGCTCTTTTCGTCCTCGAACTTCTGGCGCATGGTCTCCACGCCCGAGTTGTCCACGACCGCCACGTGGTCCGAGAAGAGCGGCCGCACGTCCGCCTTGCGCACGGCCATGTTGCAGTTCGGACACGTCTTACGCTCCTGTTGCCATTATCGCCAGCAGCAAGCGGCAGCCAAAAGCAGCGTCAGCCACTCCCTCTCTCCTCCATCCATCCATCCACACGCGCCGGACGCACCGCCACCCAGCGCTCGATGCACTTCTTCCCGAATAGGTGGCCGCACTTGAGCGCCACGAGTCGGTGCCGCCCGGAGATCATGCACGCGTCGTAGCAGATGGTGCACTCGGTCGGCTGCGCCTTGAGCACCACGCGGGGCTTGGCGGCGTCCTCGACGGCGCGCGGGCGCTTGCGGCTCACGAGCGTCGGCGCCGTCGCTGTCGCCGCCAGCGGCAGCAGATCGTCGGACGCATTGCCGCCGTCGTCGCTGCTGTTCGCGACCTGCAGCGGCTGCTGCTGGGTGCCGTCGGCCCGCGGCGGTGGCAGTGGCGCTGGGGCGACGTCGTGTTCATGACGCTCGTCCGCCGCCAGAAGGTCCACATCGACCTCGGATGCCGTCATTCTATTGAGCTGGCAAACTGCAAATAAAGTTCTTGATACTCGATTTCGTCACTATCGAGGACGAGAGTCCTGCCACCTCGCGACCATAGTCCATAGTCGCGGCTTCTCCTACTTCCAACGAGGCTTGGCCCCTGCGCCAGCAGCGGCGGCTGACGGGCTCTCAGCAGCGCCTGCGGTGGAAGAAGCGGCCACCTGGCCCTGCGCTGAGGCCAACGCCTCGCGCAGCCGGCGCAACTCCACCAGGTGCTGCTTGCTCATCCGCGCGATCTCCGCCTTGTGCTGCGCGACCTCCGCCTCGAGCTGGTGGCGCCATGGACAAGAGCGCGCGGTCGTCAGTGCACAGGGGGTTCGGCAGAGCACAGTAGGGAAGCAGCACAGACACACGCACTCGTATCCGCTTGGCTTGCTCCGCCTCGAACTTCTCCGTCATCGCCGCCACGCCCGAGTTGTCCACGACCGCCACGTGGTCCGAGAAGAGCGGGCGGATGTCGGGCTTGCGCACCGCGAGGTTGCACATCGGACACGCCTTGCGGGTCTGCCGACCGCGTTCCGCGCGACAGGGAAGGAGGCAGCACGAGTGCACGAGCGTGAGATCTCCACCAACAGCAACGACAGCAACACCTTCGTCACCTCCTCAGCGCAACGCAACGCACCAGCATCCAGCGGTCGATGCACTGCTTGCCGAACAAGTGGCCGCACTTGAGCGCCACGAGCCGGTGCGGCCCCGAGAGCGTGCACGGGTCGCAGCAGATGGTGCACTCGGTGGCCTGTGCCTTCTCCACCACCTGCCGCTCCACGACCACCAGGTCGGGCTCCCCCCTCGTCATCTCGCTGCGCGCGCGCTTCCTGCCCGCGCGGCTGCCCACCACCGCACTCTCGGCACTCTCGCTTGGCGTCGGCAGCGTCGTCTCTGTGAGAATCACGTCGCTGTCGACGTCGCTGTCGGCGTCGCTGTCGGCGCCGCTGTCGTCGTCGTCCACGATGATCCCCCAGAAGCGCGAGGCGCCAGCGGCTCCGGCAGTCGAGTTGCTGGCTCCGCCCCCGTCACCACTGCTACTGTCCTCCGCCGCCGTGAGGTCCACGACCACCGACGCCGCGGCTGCTGATGGCGAAGACGCCGGTGCTGATGTCACGAGCGCCGCGGGGAGCGTCGGAGGCGACCGCGGGAGGCGCGCGACTGCGTGATGGTGCTCCCCGCCGTCGTCACCCGCCGAGTCCGAGTCGTCGTCCTCCGCCAGCAGGCGCGCCAGCCACATCTCGCGCGCGGTGCGCATCAGGCGGCTGCTGCTGCCGCTGGTCGCCGCCAGCGCCGCCGCGAACGACGCCGTGATGGACGACATGGTTCGACTTGCACGGGCTTTGGCCCAATCAGCTGGAAAATGCAATAGTGAAGAAAACGGATAAATGCTGTGGAACTGTCCTGGATGAAGAGAAATAAATACGGGACGTCACTAAAAATAATATCTGAAACTATGTACAAAGTGCACAAGGGTGCTGGACATAATGAAACCAAGTTCTATTGCGCTATCATTGTGATAGTATAGTGATGAAAGTCGGATACCAACAATGTGGATACACCTCGACCGCCAACCGGCGCCATCACCTCCTCCTCCGCCGCGCTCGCACAGAGCGGACGCGAGAGCATGCTCGAGCCGCAGGTGCATCAGTTTCCACATTGAACTGCAACGATGCGATGAGACCTGACAAATTGTCACTCACTTTCCAGTCCCCCTTGGATCGCTGTCTCGACACTGACGCGAGTTCCCTCGAGCTACTCGACTGGCCCGCAGGCGTCGCAAGCGAGCAGCGCACCCGCGCACCGCCAAACTTCGCGTGGCTGAGGGGGCTGCAAGCCAAGGTCGGGAATGTCCGTGAACTCTGATCAACATGGGTTATGGTTCATCGAGTGACACGGGTTTCCCAGACAACTGCAGCATTGCGAACAGCAAGCCCTGCCACGTCCGAGAAGCACACCGAGGCCATTGCTACCGCTGACGCGGCTCTTGCCACAGACTACAAGGTGTGGGTGTGGCGATAGTTATATGCGACAGCGAGTGGTGTTTGGAGGATGACACCATTGCTGCGCTGTAGACTGTCGATGAAGCGGACACTGCAGCAGCGAGAGTGAACAAGCTTCGGTCAGAGTCACACAAGAACCTGGCAAGCCTCTCTGCGAGTAGCAGCAACTGGTCACAAGAAAGCATCGCAGCCGCGAGCTCGATTGACGAACTGGAGAGCGAGCATGCAGTCGTGACCGCGGCTGACGAGAGATGTTCGTTGCCCGACGCAGTACCACCAGCACTCGCTTTGGAGGCGACCGAGAGCCCGATGTCCAGAAGAAACAAGGAAGACAAGCATCGGAATGCCGGTTCACGATACACGCACTTGCGACCGAGACTGCTGCCTCCCGCTCCAGCTTTCCTTCACCCTAGACGATCATCGGGGCGACAGCTATCCAAGGCCACGCCATCGCTGCTGTCCGTGGAGTCTTGCAAGCCGAACGATCCACGCGCCACCGACCGAGGGCAAACACTTGCTGTCGCATCCGCACACTATGGCTACAGGACGGCATACAGCGACGCGAACGCCTGGCTCGACCGAATCTGCGCCTCCGAGGACGCTCTCTCCGAACTGAAGGCTCGTCAAGCGTTCGACGTCGCAACTGCTGAAGGGTTGACACGCGAGCGGAACGCGATCCTCACTGGAGCAGACGCTCTACGTGTCGCGCGACAGTGTGCTCGAGAATTCTTTGGGAAGAAGCTGCGTGTCAGCGTCTCAAAGGCGGGCAAAGTTCGGAGAGTGACCATGTCGCCGCCGTCTTCAGTGCCAAACATCCGCGACTGTCAAGTGGCCTTGCGCGATGAGAAACCGGTGAAGCGAGACGAAGCGATCCAGACCGACTTGCCTGAGGTCGACGACGCGATCTCTTCGTCACATAAAGCGGAGAAGCAGTGCCAAACGGACACAAGCACTTCGGTCCCTGCCGATGCTGTGATGTCGCTTGCGAGTGAGGAGTTCCTCAAGACAGACAAGGAGTCGGAGCCTCCGGGCCAGCCTCCTATCGGTAGAAGTGATTGCCACCGCGTTCGTTCGTCGTCGACGAAGACACAAGACTCGACGTCTCCAGCTCCGTCAACTTCAAGCCGCAAGCGCGTTCCGTCGAGAAGAAGACCACCGCCGCCTTCGAGCACGACATCGAACCCGATCCTGATGCACACGCGGTTTCCTCCCGAGCCGACTCGCTTCCGTCCCAAGTCGGTGTACGCTGCAGACTTCGGACGAGTGCGCGCTCTGTAGATCGACACTTCTCCTCGTTGCAGCTTGCTTGACATCGAATGAACTGGCATCGCGCGGCCGCCAGCATGCACCGCACTCTCACTCCTCCGATCACGTTAGGTGCCAACTTCGCTGCAAATAGCTTGGATTGAGTTGACTTGAGCGAGGAGGACGAGCAGAGCTTCTCGCGATGAGCACAGCGGTGGTGCCGGCTCCGAGCGCGCGCACCACCTCTCGCGGCGCCGAGTCGTTCGTCTACAAGATTGTCGAGAGCGCGCCGCTGCCGATAATCGACTTGTCCAAGTCGGTTCGCTCGGTCTGGTTCAACGAGCGGCTCGGCGAACTTTGGATGCGCTTCTTGCGGCACTACCAGATGATAATTCTTCGATGCTACTACGTCTCGATCGTGCTCGTCTTCGCGGTGTTCTCGACGAAGAAGGAGACCAGCCAATGGTTGGCGATCGCGGCGCTGCTGACGGGTTTCGTGGGTGCGCTCAGCAGCATCTCAATGCTACGGTCCGACATCGTCATCCTGCTCAGCGGGATGTACGAAGTGTGGTTCTTCTCAATCGTCAACACCGTCGCCGCCGTGCTGCTGGCGCTGCACTTGCTGGATCTTCGCGCTCTGGTCGTGCTTCCGTTCTGGCTCGGCGTGCAGAGCGGCATCTTCCTCGACGCCAACATCACGATGAACCGGCACTTCGTCTTCTCGACGCTCATGTCGGTTGGGCTGATACTCTTGATGACCACGCTGATCGGACTCGGGCTGCTCGACACACCGCACTCGTTCGTGGTCTTTCCATCCCTGACGCGGTCGATGACTGCCGAGATCGCGCTCGTGAATTGCTTGACAACCATCGCGTTTCTGCTGTCGCGAAACATGTATCGGCGTCGACTGGCGGTCAAGAAGTACGGCTTCGAGTCGAAGCGCGTGCAATGCATCAGCTTCCGCATCAAGATCAGGCTCGTTCGAGTGTGCCGCGACACCGACATCATGAGTGTGGCTCCATTAGCACAAGCGCTTGTACGCACGACGACGCAGAGCTTGGAAGTGCTGCCAGTACAGATGGACCTCGTTTCCGTGGACGAAGAGTTCGACTCTGTGGACACGGTGTTCCAGCTCGGACACCTCGTCCTTGTTGACGGCAAGGCTCCAAGCTGGCTGAAGCTGGTGATGGAGACGATGGCGTACAGCGGCTTCTGTCTCACACTCGCTGGAAGTGCAGCGCCACCGAACAACAAGACGACGTACATCGTCTGCCTCACGGCGTTGGTCATGACTGGGACTTTCTCGACCGCGACCCTCGCACTATACCAGCGGCGTCTGCTCCGGCGAATGGTCTACTCCTTCGACTACGCGTTCCTGTCGTTCCAGATCATCTTGGCGCATGCCAGCATGTGCGACCTGCTGTACTGGGACTACCGCTGCATGAACATCGCCGCGAGTCTGCTCTGGGTTCACTGGGTCTTGCTGTTCGACACGATCACGCCCGTGACGAAGCGCCGGTGGGGGATCACGCACAAGTTTGCCGGGGCGATCATGGTGTACTTCATCGCGTACCAGGTCATGATCGGAGGCGCACTCGTGTTCGACAGCGGTCTCAGCTTCCAAGACCGCAGCGTGCTCGACGTCGCCATCTTCGGCCGCACCATCCACTTCCGCACCGTCCCGCTCTTCTTGAGCCGCACCGCAACGCTCCTGGCTTGGTCGATCCGCGTTCTGTGGCGCATCGCGTGGCAACAGGGGGACGATTTGATCATCATGCAGGGCGGCGTGGTCTTCGAAAGCAACATGCGCTCGCTCCGCCCGGTTCTCGTCGCCCAGCAGTCCGAGTACCTTGTAGATGGGAAGAGCGGGACTCCATCCGCGCCAGGACAAGAGAGTTAGATCGCGCTTGACTGGAGATTGAGGAGACGATGACTCGGTCGCGTCATCCTCGACTAGCGTGATGCCAAACTCGGACGAGGAGGTTTCGCTGACTCTTGTAAGCTGGAGGAGCAGATCACCAGCGATCCGCGTGAGCTCCGTTGCTGCTGCCGCCGCCTACGAGCTTGCCTTTTGTCGTCGCCGGCGCACGCATGGAAGCGGTCGGCGCCAATGGCGTCGAGTTCCAGAAGAAGCGCATGCTCGTCCGCGTGTCGCCACGCTATGTGCGGCTGCGCCAGGGGAGCGAGATCCGCTACAGCCTCAAACTCTCTCGCCCGATCAGCAAGGTACGAGGACGAGCGCGGCATACCAGGATGGTGGACACCGATGCTCGCTTGAAGCAGAAGCTGTTGCTGCTGATGCCCGACGATGTCACCGAATGCGACGCGATCTGCTGCCACTCTTGCTTGCTGCTTGCGTACTCGCGCTCACTCGCTCCTCCTGCTGCAGGGAAGAGCAGTGACGATCCACGTGTGCGTCATCATGAACAAGTGCGGTGTGTCCGTGAGTCCGCAGCAGATCGTGGTGACGGCGTCCGACTGGAAGCTCCCGCGAGAGATCGTGGTCACAAGCGAAGTGGACTCGGAGATCCGCACCATCCAGATCCACCATAAGATCCACGAGACGTTCGACGACCTGTACAACTCGAACACCGTCATCCCGTCCGTCTTCGTCTCGGTGCTCCAGAAAGAAGCCACGTTCCTGTTCTCGTTCGGGTGCGGGCTGCACGGGCGGCTTGGCAGCAACGACGAGGAGAACGCGAACGTGCCGACCCCGTTCGCTTGCAAGTGGCTCCACCCGGTCCAGATCGCGTGCGGGAAAGCGCACTCGGCGATCATCGACGTCTACTCCAATATCTACTGCTTCGGGCTCGGGGAGAACGGCCAGCTCGGGCAGGGAGACAGCAACCTCGACTCGTCCAAGATCCCGGTGCGAGTTCCGACTGTCGGCACGTCGACCATCCTGCACGTGGCGTGCGGGAGCAGCCACACGATGTGCATGACGGCGGAGGGGAAGGTGTTCGCGTGGGGGGACAACTCGTGCGGACAGCTCGGACTCGGCTTCAAGTCGCCCAAGCCGAGGGGAATCCCTGCGCGCGTGGAGAAGCTCGTGAACGTGCGCACCGTCGTGTGCGGTGGGAGCCATTCGTTCATCGTCATGATCGACAACAACGTTCTCGCGTGCGGGAGCAACATCGCCGGGCAGCTCGGTCTTGGGGATCGCAAGGACCGCGCCGTGTTCGAGCGCGTGCCGTTCTTCCGAAAGCTCTTCGCGCCGCAAGCGAGCGGCGCACTGGGGAGCGCCACTGCTTTCGCGGCCTCTGTCGCCGTGGTTGGAGCGATGCAGAACAATAACCCGGTAGGCGACGTCGAGATCGCTTGCGGACTCTACCACTCGATGGCGCTCTGCGGCAAGCGCGTGTACTCTTGGGGCAACGGCGACGACGGACGACTCGGGCACGGCAACTTGGACACATACCTCGAGCCAACGCAGGTCGCGGCTCTCAGCGACGCTCCGATCAAGGCGATTGCTTGCGGCGGGAGCCACAGCGGCGCTCTCGCAGCGAACGGCGACGTGTATCTCTGGGGGAACGGTCAGCACGGTCAGCTCGGTACTGGAACGCTGCGAAGTCGGCGCGCGCCAGCTAGGATCCGGTTGCTCCACGGCAAGCACGTCACGCAGCTCTCGCTCGGCGAGTGGCACTCGATGGCGCTGTGTGAAGGCGGGGTCTTGTACGCGTGGGGGTTCGGTGAGGAGGGGCAGCTTGGGCTGCCGGACGAGGACAAGAAGCACAACCGCATCGTCGCGCACCCGAGTGTCGTCCACGCGCTGTCGGGCACCGGCGCGACGATGGTTCGCTGCGGAGGCTCGCACACGTTCGTCGTGAGCGTCTTGGAGGCGCGCCGTCCGCAGCTCGCCCGAATGCACCGTACCGAGATCTCGAGAGAGAACGACCGCATCGCCATGCTTGCACGCGCCGGAGCGAGCAAGCCGCCGATCGGTGGAGCCAGCAACAGCGAGAGGAAGCTCCCGCACTCCCGAAGCAACCCCAGCAAGGAGACCTCGGAAGCCGAGACGCGTCTCGACGCGAAGAAGACAGCGGCGCCGGCGAAGAAGAAGCCCCAGCCGGAGCGCTACAGCTGCTCCCCGCGCGACTCGGACGACCCCGAGACAGCGCGCGTCCCGCTCGACTTCTCGTGGAGAGACCGGCCGATGGCGACGCGCGCAGCAGTGCGCAACGCATCACGCCACGAGCTGAAGGCGCTCGCCGAGGTGCGCGAGTCGCTCACGCCGATCCCGATGCCGACGCGCGCCAAGACCGCCAACGCGTTCATCTCGCCGCGCCTCCGGCGGCTGCACGACCAGGTGCTGCGAGGCACCGAGGCTGGCGCCGGACTGCTCAAGTGCCAGAGCCTCGTCGGCGCAGAGGGGGTGAGCGCGTCGATCGCGTGCGCCGTCCAGGTGGCGACCAAGGCGTGCTGCGACACCGAGACGACCGGGCTCTCCATGGCAGGGAGCTCTCCGCGAGGCCAGCAGCACGCGGTCGAGCCCGAGTGCCTCGCCGCGATGCTACGCGAACTGCGCGGCGAGTCTTCAGATGCGCACAGCGGCGGTCGAGACGACGGCGACGCCGCTGGGTACGCGGCCGGACCGCGCTCGGAAGACGACGACGAGATCGCGTTCGTCAGCGGAGTCGGCAGCCGCGTGTGCGCCGCCCTCGAGCGCGAAGTGGTCTGGCAACTCAGCAGTCCGTGAAGCGCACTCCGTTGATGTAGTACGCTGCCTACCTGGCGCTCGAGGGGCCCGAGCGCCACTCGGAGCGCTGGTCCAGGCGACCACCCTCGCCGGCCATCACTTGGACTGGCGGTAGAACTCGGCGAGGCGGATCTCCAGGCGCGCGGGCTCCACGAGCGGCAGCGCCGCTGTGTTCCGCAGCAGCTCCTGCGGGATCGGCGCGTACGGCGCGAGCCCGTTCTTGCGCGCGAGCTTGCACACGCTCGCCATCGCGCCGACGGACATGGCGCTGAGCAGAGCATCCGCCGGCAGCGGCGGGGCGGGCGTGGGCAGCAACGCGTCTGTCGAGGCTCTTGGCGCCGTCGCCATCGCCTGCGTACCGCCGTGTCCGCCAGCTGCTCCAGTGAACGGATGCGGATGCTGCGACGGAGGCGGAGGAGGAGGCAGCAGCTGCGGCGCCTGGAAGCCCCCTGGTCCGCACACCTGGCGCTTCCGCCACTCGTAGTAGTCGCTGAAGCGCGCGTGCGGGTGCAGGAAGGCGAAGTCCGGGTTGTCGCGCTCGCGCTGCCGCACGGTCTCCTCGAAGGCGGCGCCGTTGCGCTGGATGAACTCGACGAGGCGCTCGACGCGGTGGCGCACATCGTCGGGGACGGCGGAGACGGTCGGAGGAGGAGGACGCGACGGCGGCGGCGGAGACGGCGTTGGCAGTAGAGACGGGCCGGCGCGCGCAGAGGCGGCGAGCGACGCGAGGCGCGCGGCTTCCTTGGCGCGCGCGATACGCTGCTCGAACTCGTGCTGCTGCATCGGACTCCGCAGTTGTGATAGTGAAGAAACAAAGGGTGTACTTTGGACCTGCACTCCTGTTTGGCTCGCTACACGCTTGCTGGTGTGGTACGCTGGCGAAGAGCTACCAAGAGCTACCGAACGCGCTCCGGTCTACTTGAAGTAGGCGAACATGCGCGTAGCCATCTCGACGAGGAACGGGTGCGTGATGGAGTTCATGACCTCCGGCGGGAACTCCGGCGCGATGAAGTCCGCGTAGTTGATGAGCTCCACGACCGACTTGTTCGCGGCGCCGGCCACGGGCGTCGTACGCACCGCGAACGTGTTGAGCACGCGTACGGGGTTCTTCGAGAGCGCGTTGCAGGACGCCGGACCGTAGATGCTGCAGCCCGGCGCGGCGCGGTGCTGCACCGACTTGGACACGAACGTGCGCGACGTCTGGTCGATGGCGTTGAGCGTGACGTACTGGCGCGGGGTGAAGCCCGGGAGCGCGAGGTTCGTGAGCGAGACCTCGAGGCGCTTCTTGTCCGTCTTGCCGATGCCACGCCAGAAGAACGTCGAGTACTTCTCGAGGGGCGGCTTGTAGAAGTCATCCGTGTTGCTCCCCGGGTCGATGAGCTTGTACCCCTCCGGCGTGACGAGGTAGTCGAAGATCGTCTGTGCCTCGGCGTCCACGACGACGCGCGCGCGCGTGACGTCGATCTTGGCGGCCGCGAAGACGCCGCTCACGGGCTTGGCCTCGTTCAGGATGCCGCTCGAGTTGGAGAGCACGGTCCAGCCGAGCGAGGACTTCCAGATCAGCTGCGCCTCGATGAAGCTCAGGTCTGCGATCGCGTACGCCGTGAGGTTGTTGCACTCGAGCTCGCCGATGAGCGGCTGGCTGGCGAGGAACGACTCGACCTCGGCGGACTGCGCGAGGGCGGCGGGCGTCGCGAGCGCGGCGGCGACGGCGAGCAGCGGCTTGGGCACGAGCATGGCGTGGGGTGGGTGGTGAGGTCTTCTCGAGTCTTCTCGGTGAAGAGGGGAGATTGGGAAGTGCGTGCGTGCGTGCGTGTGGTGGTGGTGTGCAAGCAAGTAAGCAGTGTACTGGACGAGGGTGGCGGCAAGCATCGAGACCGAGCGCGGCTCGAGTCTACGCACACAGCGGCATCGACCGGATACTCCGGCTTCGTCCTGTTGCGACGCATGCGGGTTGGCGACACTGCGAGCCCTTGACGTGTTGACCCGTTTTTGCCGGGGCCACTTGTGCAGGATTTTGGAGGCTTGCTCGGACACTTCTGGGTTCGTGCAAGCACGGGATATCAATGCGGCAGGAATCGTGCTGGAGAGGGTGTAGTGCTCTCTGACTTGCTCGGCGCTTGCTCTGATCCCTCAATGCACCGGACGAGCTCGAGAGCTCGAGAGCTCGAGAGCTCAACGCGCCGCGAGTGGATGTCTTCCAGTCCGATTTGAACGCGCCGTCGCTGGTGTCGCCGATGCCGGCAGCGGCCTCCCCACCCGATCTTGCAGGTGAGTCCGAGACGAATCTCTCTCTCTCTCTCTTGATCGAGTCCCATGAGTCGCAGAGATGGCGTGACGCAAAGTCGTCGGGCCGCCTCGCGCGCGCGTCGTCGTCGAGCCTGGCCGAGCGAGTCGAGTGCGCCGAACAAGAGAGATCGAGGAAGAGAAGGAGCCGTTTGACGCTGCAACGAGGCGAGCGTGAGCGTCGTCGAGCGCGGCGACAAAGTCGATAGCCACCTCGCGGATGAGTCTCTTGTCTACCCAGGTCTGCTTGCATGGACGCACGAGTGCATCCTGCTCGCTTCGTAGTGCAATCTTCAAGGCGTGTTTCGGTAGTTAGAAGTTTCGTTGTCTCGAGAGGAGCGCTGCTGGTGAGTCTCACTCATACTTGGCTCATGCTGCATCTCTACTGCTGCGTCACGGACGCCGAGTAGTTCTGCATGCGGCCGACCATGTCGACGAGGAATACCGAGTTGATGGCGTTCATCGCGACCGCCGGGATCTCCGGCACCACGAGGTCGGCGTAGTTGATGAGCTGCACGACCGACTTGTTCGCGTTGCCCGCGAGCGGCTCGACCTGCACGGCGAACGTGTTGAGCGCGCGCACGGGGTCCGTGGAGACGGCGTTGCAGGACGCCGGGCCGTAGATGCTGCAGCCGGCGTCACCAGAGTGCTGCGACGACTTGGACACGAACAGACGCGTGTTCTGGTCGATGGCGTTGAGCACCACGAACTCGCGCGTGCGGACCCCGGGGCCGAGCACGGCCTCGGTGCGCGCGACCTCGAGGCGCTTCTTGTCCGTCTTGCCGATGCCGCGCCAGAAGAGCGTCGAGAACTCCTCGAGAGGCGGCTTGGAGAAGTCCTCCGGGTTGCTCCCCGGGTCGATGAGCTGGTACCCCTTCGGCGTGATGAGGTAGTCGAAGAGCTTCTGCGCCTGGATGTCGACGACCGCCGACGCGCGCGTGAGGTCGACGTTCGCGGCCGCGAAGACGCCGCTCACGGGTTTGGCCTCGTTCAGGATGCCGCTCGAGTTGGAGAGCACGCGCCAGCCGCTCGAGCGCCAGATGCACTCGGCCTCGGCGAACATCTTGTTCGCGATCGTGTACGCCGTGAGCTTGTTCACGACCTGCTCGCCGAGGAGCGGCTCAGTGGTTTGCGCGGCCGTCGTCGTCGCGGCTTGCGCGGACACGTCCGATGCGACGAGCGCGGCAGCAGCGAGCGCGAGAAGCGTCTTGGGGCTGAACATCGCGAGCCTGAAGAAGGAACTTGGATTGGTCGGGTGTGCTCGCGGTGCGGAGAATCGCAAAGTGAGCGGTAAGCACGAATGATCGAGCGCTGTCGGCTGGCTGGACGATCGAGACAGACATGCGGTGGCTCGGAGCGGGAACGCGTGAGAGCAGTCTTGGGTGTCAAGACCTCGCGTCCTGCTCGCGTGATCGCTCTCGACTGTCGAGGGCGAGCCGGAGAGGACGACGCGCGTGAGTAACAAGTCATATCGGACATCTCGAGGAGGACTCCTGTCACCTTCGACGGCGCCGACGATCCCTCGTTTCGATGGAGAAGTAAATCTCTCTCTCTCCCTCTCTCTCTTATCCTCTCTCTTATCCTCTCTCTCTCTCTCTCTCTCTCGTATCCCGCCTCCTCGCTTTCCTCCTGTTCTCACCCCTGCAGCAGCCTCGTGAGCGCACCGAGTGCGTTCACTCGCCCGCTGCCGTAGTCGTTGTTCGGCCAGGACGTGGCGGCGCTCGAGCTGTCGTTCCCGCACCCGGCGCTCAGCGGCGTCAGGCTTTCACGCTCAGCCGACTCGATCAACAGCGCGCGGATCTCCTCGAAGCTCAGGCTCGGCTTCGCGCTCAGCAGCAGCGCGATCGTGCCCACGACGTGCGGCGTCGCCATGCTTGTGCCGGACTTGAACCCGTACGAACTGTCACCGTCGTGCACTGCGGAGCGCACGAGCACGCCCGGGGCCACGAGATCGGGCTTGACCAGCAAGCTCTCGAGCGCAGGACCCTTGCTGCTCGAGTTGGACAGCGTGCTGTTCACGGCCGTCGAGCCTACGCTAATCACCGCCGCTAGGTCGCCCGGCGAGCGCGCCGTGCCGCAAGTCGGACCGGTGTTGCCGCTCGCGAAGACCGGGATGATCCCCGCCGCGCGCCACGCATCGATCGCCGCCGCGAACGTCTTCTTGCCGCCCGGACTGCTCCAGCTGTTGTTGATCACGTGCGGCGCCTTGGAGCAGTCTCGGTTCAAGCCGTTCGTGTCCGTAGGGCACAGCATGAACTGGAAGCACGTGAGCAGGTAGTTCTCCAGACAGAGGCCACTCGGACAGCCCCGGCATGTCATCCACTTGGCGCCAGGCGCGACGCCAATGCCGCCACTGCCGGCGATCGTGCCCATCGTGTGCGTGCCGTGACCGCTCTTGTCGGACGGCTCAGTGAGGTTGTTCGGCGGCGCGTACCAGCCGTGGTCGCCGACAAAGTTGTGCGCGAGAGCCTCGTGCGTGCCGCGCACTCCCGAGTCGATGCTCCCGACCACGACGCCCTGCCCAGTGAACCCCTGTGCCCAGACCTCCGGGGCACCGATCTGGCCCACACCCCACTCGATGCCGACCTCACCAGATGAGCCAGATGATGAACCGCTGGAGCTGCTCGAGCCGAGGTCGGCCGCTGCCACCTCTTCTTCGCGGATCTCCAAGACCGACGGGAGCAGCGCGAGCTGCTCGATCAACTCGAATGACGCCGACTCGAAGTACACCTGGTTCGCGATCCAGAACTTCTCGTAGCGCGCGAACAGTGGCTGCTCCGACACCGACTCCTGCGCCAGGAGCTTCTCGATGCCGCCAAGACTAGAGCCGGCGTGCGCTTGCAGCATCTCCACGAGACGCTCGATCTTATCGCCGCGGGTGACGAACGAAGTGGCGTCGATGCTCTCGAGCGCTCGGCGGTTCGAGGCTTTCATCACGACCATGACGTTGACTGCGCCTTCCCGACGGAGGGCTCGGTGGACACCCGAGTCGACTCGCGGTCGCGCTTCGACGCCATTGAAGCTGTTCGCGACGGCGGTGGCGACAGCGAGAAGGGTAGTCGCGATACGGAGGTTCATCACTCCCTTCGCTCGTCTCGGCGCGCTTGGTACTCTCGGATGCGTCTTCGGAAGTGAGCGATGGGAGTGCGATCGGCGTCAATTCGGTGGCGCGCGGACGTTCACAGATCGCGCAGATCTCCGACTCGGAGTCCGAGCGCGCACGAGACATCGCGGGTGAGCGTGGCCAGCGCGATCGCGCGAGCTGGCTGGACGGGAGCCACGCGCTCGCGTAAAGAGCGGACGTGGCGGCAGCATGGAGGTTCTCAGACATCCGACTGGCCCCGGAGTTGCCTTTCGTATCGTGTGCAGATCGGATCGACATCCTCGTATGGGTGGTGTGGTGGAGTGAACATCACCTGGCATGCGGCAGTTTGCTGGGAGCGCACACCAAGTGTTCCCAACGGGATGACGGGGCCAGAGTCTTCCAGTTAGTTGCCTCGTGGAGCGATGTGCGGAGTTCCGACCGACAGTTGAGACCCAATGAACTGCCCTCCAGGGCTCTTGAGAGCTCGTCCCCCAGTGCCATAATCGAACTTGCTGCCACTAACATGCTGCTCTCCTGCTCGCACCGCGTCCTCGTGCGTCTCTGGTCATGTTGTCACAAGATGCTCCAGCTTGTATCGAGTCTCTGACATTCGAGTGCGATGGATGCAGCGAGGAAGCTCGTCGATGGCGAACACGTCGCACCTCCAGCGCGGACTCGCGCGGTGTGTGCCGCGCAGTAGCAAGCAGAACCTGATGAGAGGCACTCCGCTCCGGAACGAGCAAAAGGTGGCTTGCTTGCACGTGTTCGTTGTCTCGGCCAGCGTACCTTGGCTCACCTCCACACTTGCTCGTTTGAGTGCAGCGGTTTGCCATGTCCGGGACGATCACGGCTGCCGTAAAGCAGTCGGTGGCGAAGGACCCGCTGCCCTGGTGGCTCTTCGGCTGCGCGGGCATGGTTGCAACAACGCTGACGGTCGGCGCCGCAGCGAGCCTCACGCGTTCCGGTGCGTCGATGCTCTACTGGAAGCCATACGGCATGCTGCCGCCGAAGAGCGAAAGCGAGTGGCACCAAGAGTTCCAGGTCTATCAAGACTTCTGCGAGAACCACCAGCACAAGGAGTTGGTGCGTGGACTCTGGATGAAGTGTGCGCAGTAGCGCGAGCGCTAAGCAGGTCTGTGCGACTGCGCTGTGTGCATGGCGGCGAGGAGTAGACGCTGGACGAGTTCAAGCGCAACTTCAAGTGGGAGTACGCGCACCGCCTGCTCGGTCAGGGCACAGCGCTGGCGTTCGTCGGTCCGCTTATGTACTTGTATTCGAAAGAGAAGCTGCCGACGTCAATCCACGGCAAGTTGGTCGCGGTTATCGGGCTCGGAGCCGCGCAGATGTACGTCGGTCGCAAGATGGTGCGCAAGAATCTGGAGGAACCGGAGCGGAGCGAGCACACCGGGTACCTCGCCACCTTCGGACTTCCGGCTCACGTGCGTCCTCGACAAAGCTTCCCTGGTGAATTATCAACCGAGAAACGCAAAGGCGCCTGACACCCCGCTTACTTGCTTGACAGACGGCGTTCTCGCTCGCGAACATGTCGCTCCTGCTGTGGACGGGCTTCCACCTCGTTTCGCCGTCATCTCGAGCGCTCAAGATTCGTGAGCTGACGACGATGAGCGCGCTCAGGGATATCGGCGAGATCCGTCGCTACTTCCAGGCAGCCACAGGGTTGTTTCTCGGCGCAGCCATCGCGGGCTCAGGCGTCGCTGAGATCGGCGCCGGCCACGCGTACAACACGTTTCCGAAGATGGGGAAGCACTGGATCCCCGACGGACTCTTCGAGCAGACTGTGCGTGCCTCGAGTTGAGTGATGGAGACCGACGGGCGAAGAATTGACCTTCTCCATCTCTGCTGGTGTCCACAGCCATGGTACCGCAACTTCTACGACAACGCAGCGCTCGTGCAGCTCGACCACCGCCTACTGGCGCTCGGCAGTCTCGCGGCGTACACCGCCGTGTACATGAAGGCGCGGAAGCCGAACGTGTGGTCGAACCTTCCAGCGGAAGCCCAAACCGCGTTGAACGTCTCGATGGCGGCTGTTGGGGGTCAGGTGCGGCGTGCTCGTCGGCCGGTCGGTCGGGGTGCTTGTGCGGAATAACAGCGCATTGACTGACAGAACCTCGCTCGGTTCATGCTTGCTGGCAGGTGGTGTTCGGCGCGACGATGCTCGTGAACCACGTGCCGACCGCGATGGCGATGGCACACGCGAGCGGCGCGGCGCTGATCCTCTCGTCGTCGCTTTGGACGCTGCACACGCTGCGGTTCGCGCGCGCAAGTCCGCTCGGCGCGGCGGTGAAGGCGGTGGCGAAGGCGATGTGAGGTGTTTCTGTTGCTCGCGCGATCTGTGACGTGTGACGCGATGCCTTTCGATGATTAGTATATCCGATGATTGTCTTCCCAAAATGATGGTGCAATCAGGTTGCTATAAATGAGGATAGAGCACATTGCAGCTAGTAAAATATCTATATACTCCCAAAGAATCTCATAAAAGGAGAATGTTGCGCAAAAATATCGTAATTAGTGATTTTGACCGTGAACATGGTCATCATCTCGGAGGCGACAGCGCCATTACGACATTCGCCCCGAGCAGCGCAGTCGACGACACACTCTCGACACCTTCCAAAGCCACCTGCCCAGCATGTTCACCGGCATCATCGAGGAGATCGGCACGGTGACGGCCATGGTGCAGCGCGACGACCTGCTGCTCTGGAACGGCGAGCGCGGCGACGGTTGGGAGCTCTCGGTGCGCTGCCCCGTGGCGGCGGACGGCGCCTATCTCGGCTGCAGCATCGCGGTGAACGGCACGTGCCTCACGGCCACCGCCATCGACGGCGACGTCGTGGCGTTCGGCGTCGCACCCGAGACGTGCGTGCTCTGCGTGCTTGTTGCCTGTGGGCGTTGCTGGTGACAGAGGGTGGCGGTGGAACTGATCGAGGATGCGATGGGTGTGTGTGGGATGGCTGGAGCGCAGGCTGCGCCGCACCAACCTCGGACAGCTCACGAGCGGCGACAAGGTGAACGTGGAGCGCAGCATGGGCGTGGACGCGCGCAACAGCGGCCACTTCGTGCAGGGCCACGTCGACGGCACGGGCAAGATCCTCTCGTTCACGCGCGAGCACGACTCGCTCTGGGTCAAGATCGCCACGCCGCCGGGCATCCTCAAGGACATCGTGCCGAAGGGCTACATCGCGATCGACGGCACGAGCCTCACTGTGTGCGAGGTGCGTGCGCTGCCTGTGTGCTCGTGAACATCGAAGGTGCTTGGAGTCGCTGACGCCGGCTGCGTCGCAGGTGAACGCCGTCGAGGGCTGGTTCAACATCATGCTCATCGCGCACACGCAGAACCACATCATCCTGCCGCTCAAGAAGGTCGGCGACGCCGTGAACCTCGAAGCCGACGTGCTCGGCAAGTACGCTTCGCGCTCGATGGCCGGCGTGCTGGCGCGCGTCGACGCGCTCGAGAAGCAGGCGGCGCTGGCTCAGCGCGTGGCGGTCGGCGCGGCCGCGTTCGCTGCGATCCTGCTCGCCGTCGCGGCGGCGTCGAGCCGAAGCAGCCGCTAGACCGCGTGGCGTCTCTCGTAGAGCTAAGCTGGAGCGCCAACACGCACTCGCGAAGCAAGACGCCGGGTTAGATTAGTGGTGGTGGTGGTGGCGGCGTGTGTGTGTTGCTCGGACAATCAGCGCGAGTGATCGCCGCTCTACTAGCTCTGGTCGCGCAGGACAGTCCTGTGGCTGCGCGAGAGACTCGACTGCGCGGAGCTTGGCGGCCGTGCTTTCGCTGTGTGTGTGTGGGTGGGTGGTGCGTGGTGGGCTTGCAGTCGCTCCGGAACGTCTACGACTCGGACTTCAGCTGGAACACGCCGCCCGAGAGCAGCAGGTTGCGCGACGTGTAGTGCACGCGGTACATGGGCGTCTGCTTGGAGCGCAGCGTCTTGAGCAGGAAGCGCGACGTCGGGAGTTCCTGCATCGCGCTCGATCGCACGATGTGCACGGGCTTGATCAGGCTCGAGCTCGCGTGCCCGTTGCCCACACCTCCGCCTTGTGTTGTGACGGGGATCCGCGCGACACCCGCCGTGCTCGTGAATGGAGCGATCACCGCCTTCTCGGCTAGCGCCTTCATATCCCACAGCCGCACGGTCGCGTCCATGCCGCTGCTCGCGAGGATCGCACTCTCCTGGCTGAAGTCGAGCGACGTGACCATCCCCTTGTGGCCCACGAGCGTCTCGAGCCGCTTGCCGGCCTGCAGGTCCCAAATGTTGATGTACTGGTCATCCCCGGAGCTCGCGAGGTACCGGCCATTCCGCGAGAACGCGAGGCACTTGACGCCGTTGAAGTGCCCCGTGAAGATCCGGATGCACTTACCAGTATGCACGTCCCAGATGCGCACGGTCTTGTCGCTCGAACCTGTCGCGAGGTAGTTGTGGTTCGGGTGGAACTGCACACAGTCGACGTCCGACAAGTGGCCCGCGAAGATGCGCAGCGGCGTGACGTGGTCGGTGCTCCAGAGCCGCGCGGTGCGGTCCATCGAGCACGAGGCGAAGTAGTAGCCGTGCGGACCGAACTGGACGTCCCACACCGGGTAACTCGCGTGCGAGCGGTAGATCGCCAGGTTGCTCTTCGACGCGAGACTCCAGAGCCGCACGGTCGAGTCTGCAGACCCTGTGAGCGCGAAGCGGTTGTCCGGAGAGAAGCTCGCGCCGTACACCGCACTCGAGTGGCCGCGCAAGATCGCAGTCTTCTCGTCCTCGTCCGTCTCGTCGACGCTGCCGTGGTACACCGAGCCCTTCGCAGTACCGAGCGGCTGATCGTCGTTGCGCCACACGCGGAACGAGGAGTCGTCGCACGACACGCCGACCATCGTGGCGTCGTCGCTGAAGCACATGTTCGTGATGTGCACCGACGGGTTCAGGAACGTGAAGCAGAGCGCCGACGGCAGACTCGACTTGCTCAGCGACGCACGCGCGCGGAGATCCTCCAGCTCCTGGATCTTCATCTCCGCAGGCTGCCGAAGCACCAGCTTCTCCATGATGTCCGCGTTGAACGCGCTTCGGCGATCCGGCACTGGCCCCATCATCTCCAACTCGCCCTTCTTCTGATCCGCGGCATCCGTCGACAGCTTTGCTCGCTTCAGCTTCCTCTGGGCGTCTGCCGACGACCCGGCACCCGCGTTCTTGTCCCCTGCCTTGCTACTGCTCTTGTCACCAGCCTTGCCGCCTGCTGCGGACGTGGAACCCGCTCCGCCGTCCGCACCCGACAATCCCGATCCTTTCTTGTCCGAGTCAGCGCCGCTGATGCCGCTCACGTCCCCACCACCACTTCCAGAGCCGCCAGCGCCACCCGACCCGGAGCCGTTCGCACCGCCGCCGCTGCCGCCGTCATCGTCGTCTTTCGAGCCCGCCGCGCCAGCAGACTCGGACTCCGGGTCGGCGTGGAGCCTCCGCGGCTTCAGCAGCCCCCAGTTCATCTTGATCGCGTGGAGATCCTCGAGCGTGTCGCCCTCGCCGCCGCCGGCGCGCACCATGTACTCGATGTTGTAGTCGCCGCTCGTGAGTGGGATGCCAATCTCGCTCTCGTTCGGCATGTCCGAGGTCGCCACGATCTGCGCCACCTGGTCCGACGACTTGTAGCTGCTCGAGCTCTGCTTCGCCTCCAGGTTGGTCACGACGCCGCTCGAGAGCGACTCGTCGAGCTCCTCAATCTGCATCCCCGGCTGGTTCGACGTCACGATGAGGTTCACGCGCTCGTTCAGGATCGCGAGCAGCAGGAAGAGCTGCTCCTGGCTCAGGAACGCGTTGAGCAGCTCGAACGAGAGCAGGCTCATCTGGATGTTGAACTTGCTGTGCAGCACTTGCTGCGCGTACTCGTTCGCGCGCAGGTGCGCGGGCGTGAACACCATGCTGAGCAGCCGGATCTCCTCCAGGTGCAGCCGCGTGTGGTCCGGCGCGTGGCGGTGCAGGAACGCCTGCGCGTGCTCCCCGTAGCCCTTCGCCACGAGCTCGAGGAAGCAGTGCACGAACATCGGGAACGCCACCGCGTGCAGCTCGTACTTGTACATGTCGAGCGAGTTGCAAACCCACTCCATGAGCTGCGCGTACGCGTGCTCGTACGTGCTCGGGTCGCCACCCGTCATTCCGTAGAAGAGCTGCTCGATCACAGCACCACACATCAGCTGCATGAGCTACCGCTCGCCGCACGCAGCGCGCGCACCGCCCGCACTCGGTTCACGTACAATGTGGTTCGCCGCGCACGACTCGGTGTTGAGTCCGAGCGACTGCGCGTACTCCTCGATGCTCGCGCCGTCCGCGTCGTCGTCGCCGAGGAGCCGGCGGCGCTCGGCGCTGGAGGCGCGCGGGCGACCGCCGCTCTCGACGGCCACTGGACTCGCGGCGCTCTTCGCGGAACCCTCCATGTCCACGTCGCCCGCATCACCGCCGGCGCTCGCAGGCGTCACGCGGTATCCTCGTCGCCGCAGATACTGTGCCATGAGCTCGTCCATGACGCTGTCGAAGCCCGCGCGTGGCGCTGAAGCGACAGACGAGCCAGCGGCGGAGGGCGTGGAGGCCGGCGCCATCGCTGCGGATGACGGCGTCGAGGGGAGCGCGGCGGCCATCGGCGTCGTCGTGCTCATGGGTCTCGGGGAAGCGAGAGTGGCGGGCGGGCTGCAGCGAAATAACGCTCTCCCTGGATAATGTCACTATCGGATCCGCTCGAGCGACATTCGGGCGACACCAGAAACTGGTGCTCAGCCATCCCCAGACCTGAGGTGGCTAGAATGTCGTTTGTACGACGGTCTCCACAGTCCTTCAAGTCTGCGTCAGCGGCACAGCTGCCATGCATCTTGCCCGCCGAGCAGATCACTCGCGAATCGCCCGCGCGCTGCACAACCACAAGAGACCTAGCTGCCCGCCCGCCAAGCCGTCATGAAACCCGCGAGCGCACTCGTCCCCGCCCCAGAGACGCTCTTCGAGAAGACCACGCCGAACCTGCTCTTCGTGCTCTTCCCGCTGCGGTGGCTCTGGCGCTGGTTCACGCGCCGCACGGGACTCTTCTACTCGCCGCGCGACACGGACAAGTTCGCGGCCGACCCGTTCGCCAAGGTGCTCGCGGACGGCGTCGTGTACGGTGAGGGTCCGCGCTTCCGCCTGAGCGAGCAGGCAGTCTACTTCTCCGACATGCAGGACCACCGCGTGCTCAAGTACGATCTCGCCACGGAGCGCACAGAGGTGGTGTGCGAGGTGCCCGACCGACCGTCGGGCCTCGGCTGGCTCCCAGACGGCCGCCTGCTCATCTCGGCCGGCGCCGAGAAGCGCCAGGTGCTCGTGTTCGACGGCGCCGCCAAGACCCTCGAGACCTACGTCGACCTCACGAGCGTCACGCGCGTGCAGCTGAACGACATGGTCGTGGACCCGCGCGGGCAGCTGTACGTGGGCAACTTCGGCTTCGACCACAGGGACGCGCTCGGGTGCACGAGTACGACGCTGGTGCGTGTGGACACGGAGCGCAACGTGTCGGTGGAGGCGTCGGGGCTGCTGTTCCCGAACGGGTCGGTGATCACACCCGACGGCAAGACGCTGATCGTGGCGGAGACGTTCGGCGGGCGGCTCACGGCGTTCGACATCGCGGCCGACGGCGCGCTCTCGAACCGGCGCGTGTGGGCCAACCTGGGGCTGCCGGCGGACGGCATCTGCCTCGACGCCGAGGGCTGCGTGTGGGCTGCGATCCCGCACGTGGGGATCTACAAGACGGCGGGCGGCGTCGTGCGCGTGCGCGAGGGCGGCGAGGTGGTGGACATGGTCGGCTTCGGGCAGAACGGCGTGCGCGCGTGCGTGTTCGCGTGCGCGCTCGGCACAGACGCGCGCGGGCGGCACCAGCTGTTCTTCCTGGAGGCGGCGACGGCGGACGAGACGGCGCTGCAGCAGATGCCGGCGGCCGCGCGCGCGCGCAACGGGGTGCTCAAGAGCATCGAGGTGCGCGTGGGGCCGGCGCGGTCGGCGGCGAGCGGCGACTACTGCGGCGGCTACTGCTAGCGCTGCTCTGTAGCTCGGAGGCGCGTGTCGGTGAGTGTGTCAAGGAGAGCTTCTCGCTGTCAGGCTCTGCTCGCCTCTCGCTTCCTGTCAGTCGTTGAAGTTGCCCTTGGCCGAAGTGTGCGGGTCGCGCTGCTGACTCGATTTCGCAGAGTGGGATGCCACTCGAATGGCTCGGCGAACACGCAGACGACGCGGAGATCCAATCGGCCGCGCGCACGCCGCCGAGTCAGGCGAAGAAGCGTCGAAGCGTTAACATGAGCAGCAGCGGCGGCGAGGAAGGTGTCGAGACTCGCGCATACCCGGCAGCAAGCCGAGAAGCTTGCTCCATCATTGTGAACCGCGAACTGCGTCACGCGCGAACCGCGCTCCAATTGCTCGATCGAGACCCGAGCCCTACAAGAATTGAGACGCGCACATTTCGGCCAATCAGCGGCGCGCAACCTGGTATTCTTCACTATCGCCACCCACCCTCTCCCTCGACCACGCGCTGCTGCTCCGCCAGTTTCTGCAGATAACCCAACAAGCCGCGCGACCGCCCGACCTCCGCCGCCGCCCTCGCCACTGCCTCCGTCGCCACACAGAGAGAACCCGTCGCTGCACGCGCGCTTCTGCCACCACCACCGCCACCGGACGCCCGCCCGCGTAGTCAGCGAACAGCGGTGCTCGCACTCCCCAACTCGCTCTCTCCGCGCCACACGATGGCGTCGTTCGCTGCTTCCGGCCCCGGCGCCGCGAGCCTCTCGTCGCACGCCGCCAGCGCACCTGTAGGCGTCACCACCCGCCAGCAGCAACTGCAGCAGCAACAACAGCAACAGCAGCAGCAGCAGCAGTTGCTCTTCCTCCAGCAGCAGCAGCAGTTTCTCTACCAGCAGCTCCAGCAGCAACACCAGCAGCAGCAGCAGCAGCAACAACAGAGAGCCAATGGGTCGCCGTGTAGCGGCCCGGCGCTCGCGAACGGCGGCATGAGCGCGCTCTGGCTCGGCTGCCGCGAGTACCTGCGCGCCGTTGCGTTCGGCAGCGAGTGCCGATCGCTCTTCAGCCTCGAGCCCAACACGATCTTCCTCAACCACAACGCGTACGGCACGGCAGCCAAGCCCGTGCTCCAGGCGCAGGCGCACTTTGCCAACCAGATGGAGACCAACCCGGACCGCTTCGTGCGGCACGAGGCGCCCGCAGCGCTGCGCCAAGCGGCCACCAAGCTCGCCCACTTCCTGCATGCCGAGCCGGAGGACGTCGTCTTCGTCACGAACGCGACCACGGGCATGAACGCCGTGCTGCAGTCGCTCGATCTGCAGGAGGGCGACGAGGTGCTGTGTCTCAACCTCACGTGTACGTCGGTGGCGTGTGGTGGATGAGTGGATGGGGGGCGATCTCTGACGGGCTCTCTGCCTCTGCTGGAGCTCAGATCCCGCGGTGCTCAACACACTGCGCCACCTGTGTTACTGTACGCAAGAGTTCGTGGAGCTCAAGGTCGTGGACGTCGTGCTCCCGGTCGAGAGCTACGACGCGCTCGTGCAGCAGGTCGCAGACGCGATCACGCCGAACACCCGCCTCGCGGTGCTCGACCACATCGCGAGCACGACGGGCTTCGTGCTGCCGCTCGAGAAGCTCATTCCGGTGTTCCACGCGCGCGGCATCCCGGTGCTGGTGGACGGCGCGAGCGCCCCTGGGCAGCTCACGCTCGACCTGAACGCGCTCGGCGCGGACTTTTACGTGGGCACCGCGTACAAGTGGCTCTTCGGGTCCAAGTCCTGTTCGTTCCTGCACGTGACGAAGGCGTACCAGGGCACGGTGCGTCCGGTGGTCACGTCGCTGGGCTACGGGCAGAGCTTCGTGGACGAGTTCTCGATCCAGGGCACGCGCGACGAGTCCAACTTCCTCACGATCGTCACGGCGCTGGACTTCTACGAGAGCCTCGGCTTCGAGCGCGTGCACGCGCACAACGCGGCGCTGATGGAGTGGGCGGCGACGTTCCTGGCGACGCTCTGGCGCACGAATGTGCTGCTGCCGCCGTGGCAGCGCGCGCCATTCGTGAGCAACGTGCGCATCCCGGTGGCGTGGCCGACGAGCGCGGACGGCTCGCCGTACTCGAACGAGGACGCACTGCCGCTCTGCGACGCGTTCATGGACATCTTGGCGGACCAGTTCCGTATCGGCGTGCGCGTGCTGCCGTTCCAAGGCGCGTTCTACGTGCGCATCAGCGCGCAGATCTACAACGAGCGGCGAGACTACGAGCAGCTCGGCGCGGCGATCCTGGAGCTGACCAAGAGTCCGTCGCTGGCTGAGCACCTGGCGCAGATGAGTCTATGAGCCGGCGTCTGCGGCGCGCAAGCGAGTGCGCAGAGCCTGCAGCCGGCTCCTTCAGCGCCACGCAGCGAGAGGGTGGGAGAAGCACGAAGCCGCGTGAGCAGGGTGTAATGTACGATGTGTGCGTGCGTGGGTGTGGAGGGTTGGTTCTGCCGTCGCTTCATGCTTGTTACCAGAGTCATGGCCGACAGCGCGCGTCGGTCTCTGTCGAGAGACCGATTGATCGTCGGCGAGAGTTCTTCGCCACAGCAGTCGTGCTGGACAACCGGAAGGCGTCGAGGAAGACGTGATCACCTCAATCCATTGCATGAGCGTTCGAGAAGGTCGGATTTGAACAGAGTTGGAAATGCATCCGTTTTCGAGGTAGTACAGTGATATTGTGCAAAGATACAGGGAGTTTGTGAATCTAAACTCTTGATTCGCTACACTATGACTCTGAATATCATATACGCGGGGATCAAGTCGCCCAGGTTGTTTCGTGCAAGAATGAGCGAAGGGGGGACCAGTGCGAAATCCGCTCAAGCAAGCTCATCCAGCAAGCTCATCCAGCTCATCCAGCTCATCCAGCACGCTCGCCATGACGGACGCGATCACGACCATGGAAGGCGCCGTGCGCGCGGCGGGGCTGACGCTCGAGCACCTCTTCAACCCGAACCTGGAGCACGACAAGCGCATCCCGATCGACCTGCTGCACCAGGCGAAGGGCATCGCGTTCCTCACGGTGCTCAAGGCGGGCTTCATCTGGACGGGTAAGGTCGGCACGGGCGTCGTGATCGCCAAGCTCCCGGACGGCCGCTGGTCGGCGCCGAGCGCCATCGGCACGCTCGGCATGGGCTTCGGCGCCGAGGGCGGCGGGCAGATGATCGAGTTCATGATCATCCTCAACTCGGACCTCGCGGTCAAGAGCTTCATGCAGAAGGGCCAGCTCTCGGCGGGCGCCAACATGGAGTTCGCCGCCGGGCCGTACGGCCGCGCGGCCGGCGCGAACGCCAACTTCAGCGCCTCGGGCGTCGCCCCCAACTACACGTACAGCCACAGCAAGGGGCTCTTCGGCGGCGTGGGGCTGCAGGGCTCGGCCATCGCCGCGCGCAACGACATCAACAAGAAGTTCTACGGCCGCGACATCACGCCGACCGAGATCCTCACGGGCGCCGTGGAGCAGCCGGCGGCGGCGTCGCAGCTCTACGACGCGATCAACCGCGTGATGAGCATCCCGCCGTCGGGCAGCGCCAACTTCCTCAAGAGCAAATTCCTCTCGCCGTTCCTCGAGCGCATGCCGACGCCCGCGGTCGGCCCGGACGTGCAGATCGTGTACGACCGCGTGCTGGCGACGATCGAGACGATCGCGGGCGCCGCGGGCGTCGACGAGTTCAAGGAGCGCTGCAAGGACTACGGGCAGAACCGCAGCTCGGACGACCAGTTCGTCGCGTACCTCGCGAACAAGTTCAGCGCGGACCAGATGCTCCACCTCATCCCCGACATCATCAAGCTGCTGCAGGACCCGGACAAGCGCAAGCACCTCTGGGTGCGTTCCGCCTGTTGCCTGCTTGCTGCGTGTGCGCGCAGCTGACTGTGAGTGACTTGCTCACCATCTCTCTCTCTTGTGTACACGCAGGACTTCTACCTCAAGCTCAAGACGGAGGCGAGCGAGAGCCGCCGCGCGTCGGTCGGCGAGACGAAGCCGTCGCCATCGCTCTTCTGAGACCGTTGAAGCGCAGCTGCTGCACGTGGGCAGCTCCCCCCTCCTTCTCTGCCGAGCGCGCGCGTGTGAGTGTTCTGAATCTATTGCCAAGTGTGTGAGGCGCGCTTGCTCGCCTCTCTCCTCATCGCGGACTCGCGGCGTACGGCAGCAGGTCCGACGGCTGCGACACCTTCCTGCTGCTGCTGCGCTGCTTCTGGTAGAAGAGGTTGACGCCCGTAGCGCTGGCGCCGCCCTCGGCCTCCTCGTCCGCCGACGAGAGCAGCCCCGTCGTGTCGACGCCGGACTCGTCGTCCGAGGATGGCAGCGACGCGTAGAACCACGAGGCGCAGAAGCGCTCCTTGTACGCCTCGAGGCTCTGGCGGTTCGTGCCGTACGCGAGCGCGTTGAGCAGCGGCTGCAGCGGGTCGCAGACGCACTCCATGACGCTCAGGAACTTGCTGGGCTCGTGGCTCTCGCCGAAGAACTGCACGAGGCGGTTGATGACGCCCCAGACGGAGCAGAGGAAGAAGATGACGAGGTAGAGCACCACCTTGCGCCTGAAGCGCGCGGCCATCGGGTCGCCCGCGAGGAACCGCAGGATGCGGTAGTACACGGCCGCGTTGAAGGCGAACACGGCCACGATCGGCGCGTAGAAGAGCAGCAGCTGCTGGAGCGCACCTTCGCGCTGCCACTCGGCGGGCGATGGCGCTGCTGCGGTTGGTGCGGCGTGGACAGCGATCCAGCACCAGCGGCGGTCGGCGGGCCCGACGCCCAAGTGGCCGGTGAGCTGCCGCAGCACGAGGAAGAGCAGCACGGCGCCGGGCAGCCCCCAGCCGATACTCCGGTACACCCACAGGAACTGCTCCGGGTACTCGTTGCTGTCGGCGTAACAGGCGTCAGGGCGGCGATACGTACGTCGAGTGGGGGTGGGGGGCAGCAGCCGCAGCCAAACGCACCGCTTGACGATGATCTGGAAGAGGTGGAAGGCGAAGCACGCCGTCCAGAGGTACGACGCCAGGTAGAAGTACTGCAGCGTGAACGCCTGCAGATAGCAGAGGCTCTCGGTGCGCTCGTAGCGCTGTCCGACGCCGTCGACCACGATCGACCTGCACCAGCGCATGTCGCCACCGTCACCACCACCGGCCAGCAGGAAGGCGAAGGATGGGGTAGCGCGTATGTATGATACGCACATGGAGAAGCCGAACGCTGTGACGAGCCCCGCGAGCCCGAGCGAGGCGACGATGCGGCGGCTGAGGTAGTTCGGCGCGCTGAAGCTCTTCCACGTGAAGAAGATGAAGGCGCAGCCGGCGCAGGAGACGCTCGCGGACGCCACGACGAGCACCTGCTCGGCCACGAGCAGCGCGTCCCGCATGGCTTCACTTCTCTTAGTGAAGAAAGTCACGACGTCGTAGTTCCGACTAAGTGCGAGTTTCCCTTGCGACCATCATTCCACATCCACATCGCCATGGGCTCCTCCATGTCCCGCACGCGCCGCAAGAGCGACCAGCGGCGCCGCGAGACGCACACCGCTGAGCGCCAGCCGCCGATGCCGCCGCCGCCTGCGGCTCCCTCCTCACCACCGCCACCGCCGCCGTCCGAGCAGCCGCCGCTTGCGCTGCTCAACGCCGCAGGGCTGCCGGTGCTCGTGTCTGCCGCCGTCGTCTGCCGCGGCCCGGTGGGGGCGTTGGCGCACGTGGTGCAGCGCATCAGCGACTTCCTCGACTGCGGGCTGCCGCGCTACTGGTCGCTGCCGCGCGCGTGCGAACGCGACCTGCTCTCGCTGCTGCCGCGGCTGAAGGCGCTCGAGCCGGCGGCGCTCGAGCCGCTCTTCCGCGCGTCGCAGTTCAGCAAGGCGCTGGGCTTCGCGGCGGCGAGCGGGAACCTCGCGATGGTGCAGTGGCTGCACGCGTACTGTCCGTCGGGGTTCGGGCACAAAGGGATGGAGCAGGCGGCGGCTGCCGGCCACCTTCACATCCTCGAGTGGCTCGCCGCCCACCACACGAACGTGCCGTGGAGCAGCCGCTTCATGGACGCAGCGGCGGCCGGCGGGCATGTGTGCGTGCTCCAGTGGCTGCACGCGCATCCGCGGAGCGCCGGCTGCACGGACGCGGCAATGGACAGCGCGGCGCTCAACGGCGACCTCGCGGTAGTCGAGTGGCTCGACGCGCACTGCGCGGAGCGCTCGCACCAGGCGTTCCGGTACGCGATCCACGGCGGGCGGCTCGCCGTCGCCCAGTTCCTGTACGCACGCGGGTATCCGCTCGACGTGTCGGACGGCACGGACTATGCCGCGTACAGCGGCAACCTCGCGTGCATCCAGTGGCTGCACGGGCTCCAGATCACCAGCGCGACCACGAGCGCGATGGACCGCGCTGCGAGCGGCGGCCACCTGCATACAGTCCAGTGGTTCCACGCGCACGTCCGGGAAGGGTGCACGACGGCGGCGATGGACAACGCGGCGATGAACGGACACCTGGACGTGATCCAGTGGCTGCACGCGAACACGGCGGAGGGGTGCACCGAGGACGCGATGGACTTCGCCGCCGCGCACGGCCATCTGGGGGTGCTCAAGTGGCTCCACGAGAACCGCCGCGAAGGCTGCACGGCGCTTGCGATGGACGACGCCGCGGGCAAAGGGTGGCTCGAGGTGGTGCAGTGGCTGCACGAGCACCGCACGGAGGGCTGCACAACCGAGGCGATGGACTCGGCTGCGGGCGGCGGACACCTGCACGTCGTCAAGTGGCTGCACGAGCACCGCACGGAGGGCTGCACCGAGGCGGCGATGGATAGCGCTGCGCGCGGCGGCTTCGTCGAAATCGTGCAGTGGCTGCACGAGAACCGGAGTGAAGGATGCACGACCGACGCGATGGACGGCGCGGCGGACAGCGGACACCTTCACGTGCTGCGGTGGCTGCATGAAAACCGCAGCGAAGGATGTTCTCCCGGCGCGCTGAACAGTGCGAGCTCGCTGGAGATCGCGCGTTGGCTGCACGAGAACCGGAGCGAGGGCTGCACGACCGACGCGATGGACAATGCCGCGTTCTACGGCAACTTCGACGTGTTGCTGTTTCTCTACGCGAACCGCGACGAGGGCTGCACGGACCAGGCTGCCGAGTACGCTGCGAACCACCGCGATCTGGAGATCCTGCAGTGGTTGTACGCGCAGTACCCGGAGAAGGTGGATCTGCGGCGCATCCACTCGCGCTTCAGCGATTGCTCGTACATTGCGGCTGTGCTGGAGCTACTCGCTTGAGCTGTGGGTGTTGGGGGTGAATACCTACGCGGCTGCGCTCCGAGGAGGCAGGGCTGTGCGTGGCGTGGCGGTGTTGGCAGTCGGCCGCTCGAGCGACGCCGAGAAGGAGAAGAAGAGCGTGTGACGAGTGGGACTGTGATCGGAGCAAGCGAGCAAGCTGGCGATGGCGGCTGCCGACTCACTGCAGCACTCGACTCGGTGGCGACGGAAGTGTACATGTTTCAGTGTTTACAGGCGGCTGGTTGTCTACGCAGCTCTGGCGGCGACGCCCGCCGGCTGGCGCAGCGGCAGTACGGCGGCGAACTCGTGGTGGTTCTCCATCGCGTCCGAGTAGCCGGTGTCGAAGCGCTCCTGATGCGTCGCGATGTCGACTGTGAGGTGGTACGATGCGAGCGAGTGCCCGCGCCAGGTCCATGGGCGGATCAGCAGTCGCTGCACTTGGGAGGAGGACGACGCCGAAGAAGTCGTGGCCGACGCGAGTCCATCGGCGGATGATGCCGCCGATGGACTGGCGCCACTGGTGATGGTTCGCGGACCCGCGGACAGCGACAGCGGTGTGATGACCTCGTGCGACGCCGTGAGGTTCGGCAGCGCACGATAGATGTAGGACGCGAGCGGCTTGTGCAGCGCCGCGGGCAGCAAGTAGCTCGAGAGCGTTGTGAGCCCTGCGCGCGCGCTGTCGACCGCGAACTTCTTGGCGTGGAACGCGATGTCCGACATGGTCGTGTACTCGCTCGCCGGCAGGTTCACGCCCTTGAAGTTGCTCACGCAGCCGTCGATATACTTCTGGCCGCGGTGCTCGATGTACGGACGCCCGGAGAGCGCGAACGGCACGAGCGCGGACGCCATGATGGACTTCATGAGGTCGTCGAGGCTCGACCACGAGTGGTGCGTCTCGCCCTGCAGCGACGGGAACTTGGTCACGGCGATGTGCAGGTGCTTCTTCTGCACGCGCTCGTGCACGTCTGCGTCGTCGGCCCAGAGCTCCTGGATCGTCGAGCTCACGATGTCGGCGTAGCGTCCGTAGCCGCTGTACCACGCGTGGTTCTCCGGCACGATGCGCTTCTGGTTGGCGAGGATCACCTTCCACGCCGCGTGCACGCTCGTCTCGGCCGCCAGCACCGTCGCCGCCCACGAGCCGCCTGAGCAGCCGGAGAAGCGGCACGCGGACACGTCGAAGTGGTCCTGGATGTACGCCGCGACGCCCATCTGGTACGTGAACATGCCGCCCGAGCCGGAGAACGCGATCTCCACGTGCGCCTCGGCGGGCTCAGGCGACGCGACTGGAGCGGCTGCAGTGTCGTCGTCCGAGTGCGCACGTGGGTGATCCGGGAGCTGCTCACGGAGCTCAAGCTCGTGATCGTCCGCAACGAAGTCGTCTGTGAGAGCGCTGGGCATGGCGTGTGTGTGTGTGTGTGTGTGTGTGCGTGTGTGTGTGTCGTCTTGCGGGCGTCTTCGGGAGTGAGCGCGCGCCATCCGCCGACGGCGCTGCTTCAGCCCGCGGCTGCCGCCGAGGATCCTCGCGATGTCTTCATCTGGTGCGCGCCATGATGCAATTGCGAATCCCAGACCCGAACACTCGAATAGTGGCCTCCAGTGTCATCGCCAAATTCCACCGACGACATCATCGTGCCGTGGTGATCGACCTCGGATCGGACGCCGACGGCTGCTGCTGATCGGCGCGGCGCGCTGGACACCGCGACGCCGCGGCGGCACCAACGCCACGCGCGCGCGAGCAGCTCTTCGCCTTCGAGGTGTTCGCACCAGTTGACACGTCCTGAGTCGGGATGGACGCGCTGCTTTCCGCTGTCTGACGACGAACACGGTGACGACGCGCGCTGTAGCCATCCATCGCTCCGTCCACCTCACCGCTCTCCTCGCGTGCGGCACCGCAGACAGAGTGGGGGTTGCAGGCCAGCAGCGAGCGCCAGACAGCGCCAGACAGCATGAGAGAAGCGAGTAAGTTAATGTACTTGAAGTTTAGCAGAGGCAGTAGACGCGCACGGACGAGCAGAACTACTGCAGCAGACAGCCGACCGGCGCGCTACATGGCCTTGGCCTTGAGCGCCGAGAACGCGCGCGTGGGGTCGTCGCCGAGCGGGTCCTGCACCGCCTTGAGCGACTGCCCGTGCGCCTTGGCCTCCTTCATCTTGTCCCAGACGCCGAGCGCGCGCTTGCGCTCCGTGATGAGCCCGAGGTTGGCGAGGATGTCGATCGTGAGCTTCGTCGGGTTGAACTGCTGCGTCACGCCGAACTCGGACGTCGCGTAGTCGTACGGGAACTTGTGGTGGTAGTTGTGCCAGCCCTCGCCGATGGCACCGAGCGACACGAACCAGTTCTCGCGCGGCGGGATGGTCTCGTCGTACGGCGTGTAGCCGTAGAAGTGCGCCGCGCTGTTCACGAGCCACGTCGCGTGCAGCACGAGCACGTAGCGCAAGAAACCGAGCACGAAGAGTGCGTTGAACCACGTCTCGCCGCAGAGGTGCATGCCTGCGAGCATCGGCGCCACGAAGCACATGAAGAGCTGGCCCCACGGGTTGAGCTTCTCCTGCAGCACGACCGTCCAGTCGGCCCAGAGGTCGTCGTAGTTGAGCTTGTTGCCGGCCTCGATCACGCGCGGGTCCTTCTTCACCATGAGCCAGCCCATGTGCGCGAAGAAGAAGCCGCGGCCCGAGTCGTGCGGGTCCGCGGGCGTGTCCGAGTACTTGTGGTGCACGCGGTGGTCGCGCGTCCAGTGGAAGATCGTGCCCTGGTTCGCGAGCGAGTTGCAGAGCATGAGGAAGAAGCGCACGCTGGCGTGGGCCTTGTACGAGCGGTGCGACCAGAGGCGGTGCGCTCCCATGGTGATGCCGAGCCCGGAGAGGTAGTAGACCACAAGCATGAGCGCGAGCGTGGACCACTTGACCGAGCCCGTGAGCACGCAGTAGGCACCGACCACCGCGCCGACGTGCACGACCGCGAGGTAGTAGCACATGAACCAGTTGGCCTGCTTGACGAGCTCGCTCCAGGTCGCCATGGCTGCTGCTGCTGCTGGTCGTTGCTTGGTGGGTGGCGCTTGAGCAGGGAGAAGGAGGACGCTTGAGCTCGAGGCGGCGAGAGTGCGAATGAGCAAAGGCACGCGCTGCTAAACGAGCGCACGGCATTTCAGTTCCGCCCCGTCTCGGAGAAGCTCTCGGCCATTCTTCTTCCTCGTTACACGAGCAGCGTGCTTGAAGCGGGGCTGCTTTCGTAGCTCGCGGCGGCGCTTTGATGTCATCGGAGGTCGGAGGCGTCATGACGGGTGCCGGCCGATGTCATCTCGCAGTTGGCACAGAGCATACTGAATCTAAGTCAAGCGAGAAAATTCGAAAAAGGTGTAGATTCCACATGGCGCCGTCGTCGTCATGGCTTCCCGAGCGACACGCAATGGCCGACCGAGCGACCAGGACCAGCGGCTGTGCAAGATCTCCCCCGATGATCTCCTGATCGATCGGGCCTGGTAGGAAGCGAGCACGCTGGCTGGCTGACTGGCTGACTGCGTGAGCGAACGAGCGAGTGAGTGACGGAGGAAGAAGACGTCGCGGACGTGTCGACACTCCAAGGCAAGAGCGCCAAGAGCGCAGTAGCAACATCGCTTCAACCTCCGCCACCAACGCGAAGGTATCCGCAACTCGAGCGTGGTGGTACACTTGGAGCCCCAGTTGTCTGCCTTCCTTACTCCGCCGAAACGCAGAGTGGCTGGTAGCTGGCTACTAGCGAAACTCGCGCTCGAGAGATACGACCGACCGAGGCTCGCGTGCTGCTGCTCGCCCCCGCGCACTAGCAGCAGCCCGGGCAGTTGTGCAGCGAGTCGTGGATGTACATATCGCAGTCGCTGCAGAAGCGGCTGCTGCACGCCGCGCATGAGTACGCGGCACCCTCGACGTCCAGTGCGAGCGGCAGCATGCACCCGAAGCACTTCTCGCGCAGCAGCGGCGAGCCCTCCTGCAGCGCCGTCTTGTCGAACTTGGCGACCGGGAAGAGGTGGTGGTACGACCGCGCGAGGTGCGGCGACGACACGAGCGGCAGGTTGCACACCTGGCACATGGTCGGCAGGTCGCAGCTCTTGGACTTGCACCGCGGGCAGAGGTACCCGACCGTCGTGAACGCCTGGTGGCACGTGCAGAGCGAGAGCGCGCCGCTGCGCCGCTGCGGGAACCCCATCTCGACGAGCGTCGCGAAGCGCGAGGCGGCGGACGCCACGGTCGGGCTCGGGAACGTGAACGCCGTCATGAGGTGCTGCAGGTGCGTGGAGTCCATCGCGACGTGGTACGTGCCCTGCGTCTCATCCGCGATCTTGCGCAGCAGGTGCATCTCGGCGCCGATGCCGACGAACGACACACGCACGTTCTCGCGCTTGAGCGCCGCGATGGTCGCGAAGATGTCGCTCGGGTCGGCGGTCACGAGGCTGCCGTAGACGACGACGATCTCGCGGCTGCCGTAGGCGGGCACGGTCTTGAGCGAGTTCCTGGCGATCTCGAGCGCGTTCTGCAGCGACGGCTCTTTGTCCACGACGTGCGCGTCACGCAGCTTCTCCATGTGGCTCTTCGGGTTGCCCGAGAGCTCGCTGAGCTTCTCGGACTTCATGCCCTTGACGCCGATCACGCCGAGCTGCGAGATCGGGTTCTGGTCGAAGTAGTCGCGCACGAACTGCTGCAGCGCGTCGCTCACGCACCCGAGGCGGTGTGGCTTCCAGTCCTTGGCGCCCATGCCGCGCGAGAGGTCCACGACAACGTACACGTACCGGATGAGCCCCTTGCGCACGTTGCGCGCGATCTCGAGCCGCCTGCTCGCCGACGAGCGGTTGGTCCCATGCACCACGCAGCGCGGCAAGCGCGCGCTATTCATCAAACGCGCCCCCGGTAGACGCGAAGGCGACGCACCGTTGGCGCTGCTGCTTGGCTGCCGCGACGTTGATCTTGAGCTTGCCGCTCTCGTCCTCTTCGATGGCATCCCAGCTGCGCTCGAGCGCACCCTCCCACGCGTAGCCCGCGGAGCCTGCGAGAAGGATGCAAGCGCGCGCGTCAGAGCGGTCGCATACTGTATCCGCACCGAGACGCGCAGAGGTTGGAGGGGAAGCGAACGCGACGCACTCTCGTCGTCGCCGCCCGCGGCGCTCGAGTTCATGGCGGCAACGTTCTGCTCTGTGTAAATGCTATAGTGCGATAATCAAGTGCATCCATCCACACACCGCGAGACCGGTACTTACCGGTATAATATACCGGTCAGCAAGTGGTGGCGGCGATACACGCGATGCCTCGCGCTCCAGCTCCTGCTCATGACGCTCCATCGTGTCGGCTGCTGCTGCGGCCGCTGCTGCTACCGCCGCTCGGGGCGTGCGTAGCCTTGAGCTCGGTTCCGCCGCGTCTGCAAACATCCAGAGCCAACTCCAGCTCCAGCTCCACCGACGTCGACATCGACACTCGCCACAAAGCACCATGACAGGGCTCACTTGCATTGCGAAAGCGCTCTTGGCTCCGGGACTGCTTCCTGAACCAGAGACAACAGCGGTCGTGTCAAGCTGCTGTTGCATTTGCGCTGCCAACGGAATTTCCTTCCTGCCGTCGCGACGATCCTTCTCGCACGAGCTCGCCGGGCGGCAGCAGGAGAAGGTGACGCTACTGCCGAGTGTGCAGGGCCACCCATCGAAGACCCAAGAGATGTCGCCGTCGGCATCGGGAGTGGCCCAGGTGCAGTTTGGATCACGTGGTTGCAGATGAAGCTCGCCACCGCTGCGACGCGCGTGTAGAACCCTGGGACGCCGTCCTGGCCGCAGCCGAAGCCAACCCTCACCAGGCCCACGAGGACGCTGCCGCCGGACGCACTTCGCACCACGAGCAGACTTCCAGAGTCCCCAGAGCACGCGTCGACGCCGCCCACGCCATCCGCACACAGCACCGAGTCGTCGACGCTCGGGTACTGGGCCTCGTAGTGCGAGCTTCGCCAGATCGTGAGGTCGAACTTCTCGAGCATGTTCGAGGGATACTTGCCGAAGTCAGTGAAGCGCTTGGCGATCCGATGGCGACCCAGCCCACGATGCCGTCCACGACGCAATGCGCGGCAGTGAGCACGTGGTAAGGACCGACGAGCGCGCCGCCGCAGAAGTTCGGTCCGTCCTTCGTGGCGCGCAGACCCGTCACATAGGGGTGTAGTTCGACTGGTGCTGGAGCTGGAGATGTCGGGGACGGCGGCACCACTGTCGGGGATGGCGGCGCCACTGACGGCCAAATTGTTGGAGGCTCCGGTGACGGCCCGGTTGGTGTCGGTGTTGGTGCTCGAGTGCCAGGCACTTGGCGCCGCGGGCGTCGTGAAAGTGCGGCTTGAGGGCGGCGGCCAGGGAGCGGCGGGCAGCGACGTCGTGGAGATCGGCCGCCGCATCCTGCAGACGAACCCGATCCTCGAGTCCTTCGGCAACGCGCAGACGATCCGCAACGACAGCAGCTCACGCTTCGGCAAGTTCATCAAGATCCAGCTCGGTCGCCGCAACGAGATCGTCGGCGCCGAGATCGCGTCGTACCTGCTCGAGAAGGTGCGGCTCATCCACCAGATCTCAAGCGCAAGCCGCAGAACCCGTTCAACAAGAGCGTCGGGCAGGTGCAGGTGCGGTGCGTGCTCTTCCACCCGTCCAAGCCGTTCTCCTTCTACGCCACACAGCGCCACATGCGTCTACAACCTCGTCAAGCAGGCGATGGTCAAGAAGCTCTCGTCCGGCGTCAAGTGGATCGCGAGCATGGATGTGCACCCGAACGGCGACCACCTCATCGTCGGCTCCTACGACCGGTGCGTCTCGCTCGCTCGTTCGGTGTGTACACGGCTGGTTGCTGATCGTTCACCCGCTCGTGCTGCTCTCTGTTTGCTGCAGGCGCCTGTGCTGGTTCGACCTCGACCTGTCGTCGACGCCGTTCAAGACGCTCAAGTACCACGAGAAGGCGGTGCGGTCGGTGGCGCACCACGCCAAGTACCCGCTCATGGCGTCGGCGTCTGACGACGGCACCATCCACATCTTCCACGCCATGGTCTACTCGTACGTCTCGCGAGCGAGTGCGTCCGTGGATGGTGGCGAACCGCGCGTGCCTCACGCTCGTATGTATGCTTCTCCTCTCTCGCGTGTTGGCGTCGACTGTCACAGGGACCTGATGAAGAACCCGCTGATCGTGCCGCGACGTTGTGCCGTGACGACCGAGCAAACACCACGCGCAGAGTGCATACATGTGTATCTACGTATCTAGCATCACACAACAAGGCATGGTGGCTTGTAACCTGCTCAAGAGTTCATGCGGTATCACCACGTTGCGCTGCTGCTGCCTGCGAGACCTGCGAGACCTTTGCGTACACAAGCAGCGCACTCGGCTGCTTGATGCGCTTCACCCCGCGGAACTCAAAGTAGAAGCTGTCGAGCGGCTCCGCGGATGCGAGGCGCCACTCGTTGCTCCCACCGCCTCTGCCGTCCTCCTCCTTCTCGTGCTCCCCATGCTTCCCCGCCTCCTCATACTTCTCATACTCCTGCTGCTTTTGCTGTTCCTCATACCCCGCTCCACCGTCTTGGCACCTCGACAGCGTTGCGAGCGTCACCTCCGTGTACGCGGCTCGAGCGCAGCGCTCCGGGACGATAAACGCGAAGAGCTGCGCGCGCCACTCGCCCACCGCGTGCCGCACAAAGCGCTGGATGAGGTCCGCGGACACGGACCCGTCCGTCTTGTCCCCGAACGGTGGATTCCCGACCGCGACAACCACCTGCTGCATGCCGACGTCCTCCGGCGCTCGCGTCGTCGCCAGGAAGTCGCTCTGCCGGATCTCCACGCGCGACGCCGCGAACTCCCGTACGGCCGCCCGCGCCTCGCGACACAGCGCGCCGTCGAGCTCGACACCGACCACACGGGTCGCGCCGGCACGCAGCAGCGACGCCACGAAGCGTCCATCTCCGCACGACGGTTCGAGCCACGCAAAGCGGTTGCTGGCCAGTGGGTTCGGCTCGTCCGGGTGCCGCGCGCGCAGGAGCGCCGAGATGCGCCCCAGCGTCAGATCCACGAGCGGCTGACTCGTGAAGTATTGCTGCAGGCTGCGCGCGTGCTGCGCGTCGGCGCGTGCGAGCACTCGCTCATACTGCAACTGCTGGTAGCGCTCGGCATGCAGGAAGTCGGCGCGCTGTGCGGGTGTGAGCCGCCGGAACGCGGCGTTCAGCCACGCGTCGCTCGCTGCCACGTTCTTCTGGAACTCGACGCGCCAGCCACTCGCTGCGTCGTGCTTGAGCCAGCTCTGCGCCGTGAGTTTGCGCAGGCGCCGTGTCGACAGTCGCTCGAGCGGCGGGCGTGGCGGCAAAGTCGCCTCCGTCTCTGTCGGAGGTTGCGACTGTGACTGCGACGCGCGGACGAGCAGGCGGTCCCAGCGCTGGAAGTCGGCGAGCTCGCGGCGCAAGTAGCTCTCCGGACGAGAGCGCTTGCCGCTGGAGGCGCCGCCGGTCGCGGCGGAGAGCAGGAAGGCGTCGCTGTCGGCGTCGTATCCGCAGAGCTCGAGCGTCACGAGCGCGCTGTCGTCGTCGCCAGTATCCTGCAGAGAGCTGGCCATTGATTCCTCCCCGGAATATACTATATTGCAAACTGTATCGAAAGTGTCGAATTCAGAGCAAGCAATCTTTCGTTCGCCAAAGATCCGCGCGCGATCCAGGAGCGCATGTGGGTCGCCGAGCTGCGCGCGCTGCTGGCGCTGGCGCTGCCCAGCACGCTCTCGACCTACTGCTTCTTCGCCATCTCCGTCACGGAGCTCAGCGTCATGGGCCACCTCGGCGTGGCGCAGCTCGCGGCCGTGGCGTACGCGCAGATGGCGCTTGACCTCTCCACGCTCGTGCTCATGCAGGGGCTCACCGCAGGGCTCAACGCGCTCTGCTCGCAGGCGTTCGGCGCGCGCAACTACCACTTGCTCGGCGAGTACGCGCTGCTCACGGCTTTCGCGCTCTCGCTGCTCTGCGTTCCCATGGCGCTGCTCTGGTGGCACCTCGGGGACCTGCTGGAGCTCGCGGGCGTCGCGGCGCCGGTCGTCGCCTACGCGCGCACCTACGCCCGCCTCTCGCTGCTCTGGCTCTGGCCGCGCAGCGTCTTCCAGGTCTTCTCCGCCTTCTACCAGGCGCAGCAGATCGTGCTGCCCACGACGCTCGTCAACGCGTTCTCAGTCGCGCTCAACCTGGTGCTCGCGCTCGGACTCACGCACGGCGAGTTCGGATTCCCGCGCCTCGGCTTCGTCGGCTGCCCGCTCGGCACTGCGATCGCGCTCTGGACCCGCCTCGCCGTCTACCTGCTCTACATGAACGTGTACAAGAAGCTCCACCGGCGCTGCGCCTGGCGCTGGGACTGGACCTTCCTCGACTGGCGCGTGCTCCGGAACCTCCTCGTCGTCGGGGTGCCACTCGCCACCGGGAACCTCTTCGAGAACGCGCAGCTCACGACCATGGCGCTCTTCGCGAGCAAGATCGGCGAGGTGCAGCTTGGCTCGCACAACTCCATGATGGAGCTCTTCTACTTCGCCACGAGCCCGATCTACGGTCTCATCGACGGCGCGGTCACCCGCATCGGCGGGCACCTCGGCGCCGGCGAGCCTGCCGCCGCGCGGCTCGTGGCGCAGCTCTCGGCGGCCGGCCTCGTCGTTCTCACGTCCGCCAACAGCGTGCTCATCGTGGGCTACCGGCGCGACCTCGGACGCATCTTCTCGGACGACGCGGACGTGATCGCGAGCTTCGCGCAGATCTGCTCGCTCGCGGCACTCGCGTACCTCATCCTCGCGTTCTTCTACTACGCGATCGTGCGTGGCTCTTGCTGTCGTTGCTGTCGGTCCACTGTGGTGCCGGACGTGCTAACCCGCGGCGTCTCCCATGCTGCCGCGCAGATCGTCCTCCAGGCGCAAGCTCGGCCAGCAGCGATCTCCGTGGGCTTCGCCGCTGGCGCCTGGCTCATCGGCGTGCCCATGGCGTACTACCTCGGACTCAAGCGCACGACGCCTCCGCAGCTGCTCGGCATCTGGGTCGGCATGCTCTGCGGCTACGCGGTGACGTCGGCCATCGGCTTCTACGTCGCGTTCTTCCGCGCGAACTGGCGCGAGGCCGCGGCGATGGCCGTCGAGCGCTCGCAGCTGCTCCGAAACAAGCTCGCGGGGACGCCGCGGGACAGCGAGCCGCTGCTGCTGCCCAAGTGATCCGCGAGCGGTCAAGATCGATACATTAGCACACGGAATGGGGAAGGGGGCGAGGCGAGAGCAGCTCCGCCGCCGCCGCGCAGGCGCTACGACAGCAGCAAGTTGATACTCATGCGGTGCGCGACCAGGTGTCCCGACTCGGCTTGATCACAAGCGTCGACTTGGTCGTCGTCGAGAGGCGTCGCGCTCGAGGCGGTGGCTGCAGCGCCGCCGACAACACCGCCATCTTCGCTGCTGCCGTCGCTTGCGCTGCCTGGCGCCGCGGCGGCGGCGTCGTCCCCGACGCGCAGCACGTCGGCGTGGCTGCCCAGCTGGATCACGCAGCCATCGAGGCGCGCGTGGTCCATGATCGCGTTCACCTTGTGCAGGCTGCGCAGCGCGACGTTGAGCCCCGCGACGAAGTCCACCTCGGCGTCGTACCGCGCGATGTGGCGCGCGCTGTTGAAGTACACGCGCGTCTCGCACGGGTACGCCACCTCGCAGCCAACGAGCTCCTGCACGAGCGGCTCGTCCGCGAGCACGTGCGGGAAGATCACCTCGAGCGTGCGGCGCGAGAGTCGCACGCGCACGTGGTTGGTGGCCACGACCACCGGCAGCTCGCCCGCGGCCGGCAGCAGCTCGCGCACCGCCGGCGGGTCGACGCGCAGCCGCGCGTGGAAGTGCTTGTAGGCGACGCACTGCAGCAGGAATGCGTCGCGTCCGCGCGCCGACGGGCCGAAGCGCACGTCCGCGTCGAGCGCCGAGCAGAGGAAGCGCAGCTGCTCGCCCGGCGCGCCGCTGACGCCGTCGGCGATCGCCGCGTAGAAGTGCGCGACCGCAGCAGCGGGGCTCGCGCTCGCCACCGCCGCCAGCCGCTGCGCCTGCACGATCTCGCGCACGGTGCGCAGACTCGCGATCTCCTGTCGCAGCGAGTTGACGTCGAGCGCGAGCGACTCGGCTGATGAGCGCTCCAGGTCGCGCCGCAGCCGCTGTGTCGCCAGGTACTTCTTCTTGGGCTGCCGCCGCGCCTCCATCACCTGCTCCGCGTGGTAGAGCGGCCGCGACGGCGCGCGTCGGCCCGCGCGAGAGAGCGGCGCAGCAGTAGCAACAGCAGCGGTGGTGACGACGGCGACGGCGGCGGCAGCGGTAGAAGCGGTGGCGGTGGCCGCGCTGGGCGTGACGACTTGAGCCTCCGCCATCGTCGGCGACAGCGCGGCGGCGGTGGCTTACCACGTTTTGTGTGTGGGCTTGCAGAACTACTTGATATTTGTATGAGTTGACTTGAGGCACCCATATGCTGCCGAAACCTTGCTGCCGACAGCGCGGACTACGGACTCACGCGCGCTTGTTCGTCTGTTCGATGGATCGCAGCACTGCTTCGGCGCTCTGCTCAAGTGCCGAGCAGGCTCCAGCGTTAGGCGTTCGGGTCACTCTGGCTGTCATCGCTGCTGCGCGCGTGAGTCAGCGTTGTCGCTCTGCCGTCGCCCTCGCCGCTGCGCCATCAGCGCGAGCCGGGGCCGAGACAAGGGGCTCTCCAGGCAGTCATGCCGCTGTCGCCCTCCTTCTCTTTGTCGTCTTGGAAACCGGATCGCGCGCGCGCGAGGCGTCTTGCTTTGGCTTGCTCGTGTTGCTTCTGCCGAAGGTGGCCTCGGAGCCGCTGCATCTTGCTGCTCTGCTCGAGCGAGATGGTGGCGATCGCGCACCAAGCGAGCGAAGCAAGACCAACGCCGGCATTGCAGCTGTTGGTTGGCACCGCCAGCGTTTCCTATCCTGTTCCCTCTCCTCCTTCTCCTTCTCGTCCTCGTCCTCGCGCTCCTGCTTTCGCTTTCATGCGCGCGCGCGCGTGAGCAGCGCGGAAGACCTCGCTTTCCGGGCTGGTCGGCATCAGCCTTGTCCTCGCCGATCCCGGTTCCGCTTGCCATCTCACCACGACGACGCAGCCGTGGTGACTCGAGTCGCTCGAGGGGACATTCTTTGGCTCCGGGTGCCGGTGCGAGTGCGCAGCAAGCAACACACTACGCGGGTCTCGATGCCAAAAGTATGCAGACAGCGAAGCTGCCCACGCGAGTGTGCTCGGTGGATCGAGCATGGGGACGCCGAGAGCTCCACAGCAAACGCGCTCGCCGCCACAAGCAAGCGCGCGAGGCAGAGACACTCCGCTCGCTGGTCGCCTGCAATCCGGCGCCATCGAGCGATCGCGTGTGGGTCTCGACAGCCACGAGCAGGTTTCTCAGTCCTCTCAGGTCCCTCGCTGAGGAGAGATAGATAGAGAGACCCTGAAGTCAGCGCGGCTGACCTGGCAGCCTTTGCTCGGCTTCGTGATCGAGGAGGAGGGAACCGGCACCCGCCAGCACACGAGATCACACACACACACACACACACACATGCCGCATGCGGTGCGAAGTGGACCGCTGGTCGGCGGCGGCGGCAGGCGTGTTCCGCATTGAGCGAGGGAGGGGGCCCGGCACTCCGACGGCGGCGGCGCCGATCCCATTGTCCGTGCTTGCCGCGGCCGCCCTCGGACTCGCGTCTCGTGGCGCCTCGACCGCCTCGACTCGAGCAGTCTGCATGCTGTGCGCGTAGCGAACGAGCAGGACTTGCGGCGACGAACAACGAAAGAGAGTGTTGGCGAGATGACGCAAGTTCGCGCGCAGAGACCGCGCCGGCGCGCGAGACGAGCCCGCGCGCGACAGCGCGACGCGGTCAGTCCTACCTCGCTCCCTTATGCAGGGAGCTGAGCGAGCCCGGAGGCCTCCGAGACCTCCGGAGACCTCACGAAGAAGCCCAGGCGAGCGCGCACGGCGAGCGGAGGCGTGGTCGGGTTGTTTAACACCGGTGCGCCGAGCGAGCCGCTGCCGCTCTGGAGCTTGGACACCTCGGAGCCACCTCGGGCTCGAGTCCGCGGACGCCACGCACAGCAGTCACGCCCGAGCGCGGGTAACGCTTTCTCCTGCTGACGCCTCGAGGCGCTCGCAGCGTCAGCCACTCTTCCTCCGCGTCTTGGTCTTGTTCGCGCTTTCGCTCTTCAAGAGTCAAAGCGCTCGCGTGTGCGGCCCTGACGACCAACCGGCCTCGCGCGAGTGTCGTCGCTCGAGACCGACGCCAGCCAGCCGCACATGGCGAAAGAGCAGTCATCATCGTCTTGCACTGTTGCTGCCGCCGCTGCACCGCTCGGCGTCGAGTTGAGCTCCCGTATCTTTTCCAAGTCGCCGTCGCGCGCGACTCGCGGGCTGTCGTGTTGAGTGTGCTGGCGTGACATCACGTCTGTCCATTCGGCTCGGTCTCTACGGAGGTCTCTCTGAGTCCTCTCGGCTGCCGCCGCCGCGGGCCGCCTTCATCTGCTTGCATGACATGTGGGGGGGGGGTGGCGGCGGCGACCACCGCGGAGACCTCGAATTCGGGCGAGCAAATCCGCACGCTTCTCGGGAGTCGCCGCTCTCTCTCGCTTGCTTGTTTGATGCTCTTGGTCACAGACGACGCTGGCGGCAAGGG
>JAASFS010000449.1:0-17929 GCA_023333865.1 Globisporangium perplexum | reverse complement strand
GAGCGACGGCAAGGTGGTGGAGTTCGACGCGCCGAAGAAGCTGGCGCAGGACCCGACCGGCGTCTTCTACCAGCTCGCGAAGGAGGGCGGGTACCTCGACCGATTGCTGTAGATCGATCGTCTTGGTGGCAAAGGTGCAGCAGTGATGCCGAAAGAGATGTTGTCGACACAATGAACGATCGTGGTCTTGCGAGTGCGAACGGAGATGGGGTCGAGTGATGTTCAAGTGATAGGCAAGTAGGATCGAGCGCACGTACGAAGTAGTGTCCGTAGTGCATACCGGAACAAGAAGACTCGTCATTGACGTGCATTGCTCCGTATCGACAACCCGTTCTACTCCCGCTCGCGTTGGGGATGCAGTGGCGCGCGGCGAACCGCGTGTGAAGATGCTTTGAGCCTACTCCGTCGCTTGAACCCTGTCATCGAAGCAGATCTGAAGAGAAATATCCGCGTCTCTGTGGCATCCTGTCCTCAAGTCGAGTCGGTCGGTTGGAAGTGTCCGCACATCGATAGAGCAGTCTTCATAGCCCGTGCTCTGTCGACTGCAGCGCGTTCCGTTCGTTCTTCATGCAGCAAGACGAGGACGCTCAGTATGACTACCACCGACAGCACTTGTACACAGTGCTACGGCTTTCATGGCTATGAGGCTGAGAGGTCGATCTTCCTCATACAGCACTTGGAGAACCCGAAGTCGTCGTCGCTGTCGATAGCTGAGTGGTCTGCGAAACCAAAATGTCGTTAAGGTGCGCTGCAACAACCAGCCGACTCGATCGACTGATCTCCAGTGGATCAGAGCGCCGGAGCACGAGGCTTTAGGCAGCGAGTCCGCGAAGTGTTTGCACCACAGCCGACAATGTCGTGTTGCGCGCAACTCGGTTTTTTCACTATCACGCCTATGGCTTTGATTTGAAGCCGTTGGAGTGGATAGTGATAAAACCGGGGTATTTACCTAAGTTTTATCACTATCGCTCCCCCCTCCTTCGCTCCGCATCTTCAAAAAGCTCGCTCGCCAGCTCGACGCCAGCTCGACGCCGCCATGGACGCCACCACCCACGGAGGCGCCGACAGCGTCATGGAGCCGCCGTTCATCGTGCGCGTGAGCGCGTCCATCCGGCGGTGCGTCGCCTCTCGCTTCTCGGAGCTGGACGCGCACTCGCTCACGCTGCTTTTTCCCTCACACTCCCGCAGAAAGTGGCAGCACCTGCTGGACAAGTCGACGATCCACGTCAGCGCGCGCTGGGTCGCAGCGGCGCTGCTGCTCGCCGTGTACCTACTGCGCGTCTTCTACCTCAACGCCTTCCATATCGTCACGTACGGTCTCGGCATCTACCTGCTCAACCTCTTCATCGGCTTTCTGTCGCCGCAGGTACGCACACCCGCACGCACCCGCGTACACACGCTCGTGCTGTCACATTTGGGAGGTTATGTAGCTGTATTGGCTGAAATTGTAACACGCGGGTTGGCTTTGCGCGCTGCAGATCGACGTGGAGACCGAGGGCCCGCTACTGCCGTCCAAGCAGAGCGAGGAATTCCGCCCGTTCACGCGGCGCGTGCCCGAGTTCCAGTTCTGGTACTCGACGAGCAAGGCGACGGTGATCTCGCTGTTCATGACGCTCAGCAGCGTGTTCGACGTGCCGGTGTTCTGGCCCATCCTGCTCATCTACTTCATCGCGCTCTTCACGCTCACCATGAAGCGTCAGATCAAGCACATGTGGAAGCACAACTACGTGCCGTGGAGCCACGGCAAGCAGACGTACAAGGGCAAGAAGAGCAACAAGTAGACATCCCCGTGCGTCCTGCCGCAGCTGCCGAAGAAAGAGCGCGAGTCGAAGCCGCGGATGTCGTCGGTAGCAGATCGACACTCGCAGCAGATCGGGCAACCGCCGATCGGCGTTCTCGCAGTTCCCGACAGCAGTCACAGCAGCAGATCCAGATCCACCGTCAAGCGATGCATCCGACCGCCTCCACCAGCCGACGCCGCGAGATTCGAGTCCACGAAGCCGCCAGCGCACACGCGCGTCGCTGGCGACAGGAGCCGGAGAAATACATGAAGCAACCGCGTTCGTCTTCCTGTCGTGTGCTAAGTACGTTTGCCAGTGTCGCACTTAGTCGCAGCCTCCCAATCGCACTTAATCGGGCTGCACCGCTCCAGCACCAGCACATCTGCATCCATCACCGGGCTCATGGCGACGACGTGCGCGCGCGTGAGCGTGAGCGGCGGCGCCCGGCTGCTGCTGCTGCTGGCGCCGCGCGACGCGCTGCTCGCAGCCCCGCGGCGGCTGCGGCGCTTCGCAGCCAGCTCGCCTTCCTGGACGGCGCGACGCACGCTGAGCAGCTCCGCGCCGCCACCGCCGCCGTCGCCTTCTGACAGAGAGAAGGACGCTCTCTCGATCAAGCGCAAGCTGGCGGCGGACGTCGAGAAGGCGCGCAAGCTGGTGAGCGACCGCCGCGCTTGAGATGCACCTGCCGGGGTCTGATACTGACAAGAGACCCGCAGGCGCGGCATCAGGTGGTGAACGTGCCGAACGTCATCACGTTCGCGCGCGTGCTCTCGACGCCCTACCTCGCGTACCTCATCGTCGACGGGCAGCACGAAGCGGCGATCGGGTGTGCGTGAAGGCGACGTGGGTTAAAGTGGGGTGAAACCCCGGGAGCTCACGTGTGTTCCTCCCGCCTGATCCGGTTCTCCAGTGCTGGCGGTCGCGGGCTTCTCCGACTGGCTGGACGGCTACATCGCGCGCACGTACAAGCAGGAGGTGCGCGTGTCTGTGAGAGTGTGAGAGTGAGGGGCGTGGCGGCTGCGCGACTGAGAGCTGGCTTGGCGGCTTGCGCAGTCGATCGTCGGGTCGTTCCTGGACCCGTTCGCCGACAAGCTCATGATCGGCGCGCTGTCAGTGAGCATGATGTGGTCGGGGCTGCTGCCGTGGCCGCTCGTGACCCTCATCTTCGGCCGCGACGTGCTGCTCGTGAGCGGCACGTTCTACCACCGCCTCAAGACCAAAGACGCGGACTCGGCGTTCTTCGACACGTCGGACAGCGGCGCGTTCGAGGTCAAGCCCTCGCTGCTCAGCAAGGTGAACACGGCACTGCAGTTCGCGCTCTTCGGCTTCACGCTCACGAACGCGGCGTGGCAGGTGCCGGTCGACCCGGCGCTCCAGGCGCTCTTGTACGTCGCGACAGTCTGCAGACTCGCGAAGGTGCGGGGTTCGACTGACTGACTGGTGCTGTCGCGCTCCCTCCCTCAGCGGCGTCGTCGGCGCGACGACGTTCGCGTCCGGATCCGAGTACCTCTACAGCTACGTGAACCAGACCGGCGCGTTCAAGCCGATCCAGAGGGCTGCCAAGGCGGCGCTGAAGAAGAAGCCGTAGCCGGTGCGAAGGCAGATGCATAACCAACGCGCTTCTCAATCGAGCACGACTCTCGCTACCGCTGTGCACTTGGTGCACTAGAGTTCTCACTTGACGCGTATTTCGAGACGCCTCGAGCGCACACTTCCGCTTCTCCCGCGCTCCGCGATGCGCACGTCCGACCCAGATACGCGCTTCCAACGGCGCAAGTCGTCGATCAAGGAGTATGTGAGCGACGCGTGGTGGCGCAACCGCGTGCTCCTGGGCTTCTTCACGGTGGCCCTGCACACGCTCGGGTGCATGTTCTACTCGGGGATGGCCGAGGTCCACTTGTACATCAAGCACGACCCCATCGCACCGTCGATGCTCAACATCATGGGCGTCGACGTGCTGGGCTACTTTGACGCCGTCGTCATGGCGTCTGCCGCACTCGCGGTTCTGCACGGTCTCGCGATCGTTGGTCCGTGCTACTGGTGGTTCGCGATGCGCCGCCCCAGAAGCCGTGTGTACGCCGGTGCCGCCGGTGCCGCCGCCCACGACCGTACACCGCAGCCTCCGCGATCGCGCTTGCAACGCGTGCTTGGCAAGCTCGAGCACTGGGACCGCGTGGTGGAGCACAAGACCGGAGCCGACACGTACGAGCTCCTGGTCTTCGTCGAGATCGCGCTGCAGACGTACCAGACGCACAAGATGAGCAGGTTGGTCGCTACGCACTGGATCAACCACCTCATGGTGCTCGCGATCATCGCGAACTGCTGGTTCATGCCGGCGGTGAGCATCATGTTCCGCAACAAGCCGGTGTCGTTCGTCAAGGTGGTGCACCTGGGACTCGACGCAGCGATCGAGATCGTGTACGGCATGGTCATCCCGCTCGTGATCTTCTACCCGTACTACCGCGACCGGTACCACATCCTCCATGACTCACCGTTCATCGGCTTCTACGACGATACGTGGTACATCGGTGCGATCCAGGAGAACCGCCAGCTCTACGTCTCCTCGTGGCTCGACTTCGTGTCCAAGCTGTCGCCGGGGTTGAGTCTGCTGCTCCGACTGATCGCGTTCCAGGCGCAGCGAATGGAGCACGAAATTCGGGCTCGTTCACTCGGGAACGAAGCTGCTGCCGCCGCGCCTGCCGAGTCGATGGCGCGGAAGAAGCGCTTCGTGATCGGAGTGATGGCGCTGTGGGGACTCGGTGTCCTCGCAGCTCACGTTGCGGGGAGCGTTGCCAGCTTGACGGGGAGAGACCCAGGTTGTCTAATCGAGCCGATCCCGCTCGGAGCGACTCGATACTCGTGCGCGGTGCTGGAGGTGAGCTGCACGCAGAAGCACATCACAGGGATGAAGAGCGAGATCGATGGTGCGCTTAGCCACGTGGATCCGCTCATGGTGCAAGGCTTGATCTTCTCGCACTGCGAGGTGCTAGCGATGCCGCCTCGGCTCAAGACATTCCAGAACCTCATCCAGATCAAGATCTTCAACAGTTCGATCGCGGAGTGGAACGACGACGCCGCGCTGACAGCGCACGACCACCCGAACTTCAAGGCGCTCTACTTTGTGGTGACGAACATGAGCAGAGTGCCTGACGGAGCCCTCGCGAGCAACTCGCCGCCGCTCCTTAACAACGTCAAGTTCTGCGCAACGAACCTGACTGCCATCCCGGACGGCCTCTTCGACAAGTGGCGTAGCGTGCGCCTCTTCTTCCTCGAGCTCAGTCCCGGGATTACCGAGTTCCCGCTCGCTCTACGCCGCGCCACAACGCCATCGGTGGTCTCTTTGGCTGCGAACGCGATCGCCGAGATCCCGGACGACATCTTCGTCACACACAACTACCAGGGTTTCCTCGTCTCGGGGAACCCGCTCGAGCGCTTCCCAGCAGAAGTCGGCTCGATGTCGGGTCACACCAAGCTGATGTTTTCGTCTACCAAGATCGCGACCGTGCCGCCGTCGTGGCTGGCTGCAGCTGGACGCTTCATGGGGGCAGCAAACCCTCTCCTGGCGATGAACACTCCGCTGTGCGCCAGTCTGAAAGAGATCCGCACGCGCACTCCTGCCAGCGACGTCGCGACCACACTGCCGTGGATCTTTTGCGAGAACATCCCGGGTCTCTCCTCGTACTACTACCCGATGTCGCTGGAGAAGCAGTGGCGCTCGCGCAACCGCGAGTGAGTCTGGCGCACCAGCAGTGAGATCGCGTCTAACGTCGCTCGTGGGCCAGCAATGCTCACATGCGATCGACGAGCTCATTTTGCTTGATCTCGCGTTCCGCTTCCAAGGCGGTCAGTGCGCTTGTGTATGGCTCCTCCGTCAAGGTGTTTCCCGGGGGCTTACGACCGGCGCAGCTGAAGCACCGCGCGAGGACGAACGCTTCGCTGCCGTGTGTGCCGATCTCAAACCTCCGTTCCGCCAGCCATCAAACCGCAGTGACACGAGCGAACTCGGTCCCTCCGACTTCAACTCTGTCGACCCGCATGGCGTCTTCCGCAGCGCTTCTGGTTGGCTGGCGGGTGTCCTGCTGCCGCCACCAGTTCATGAGCGAGCGAGCGAGCGAGCGACGCAGCAGCAGAGATCGCTGGTGGTAGTGGGTGAGTTTATGCGCTAAAGTCCACCGCCAGCCTCTTTACGAATCAACTCTCGGCATACAAACTTGTATACAAAACATTTCGCTCTTCCTCGAAGCGCGTCATTTCTGAATCAGCCGCCGCCTCCAAGCACCAGCTGCTCGCTCGCCATGCGCTTCGCCGTAGTTGGCCTCCTGCTGCTGGCGCTGATGCCGCCGGCCACCGCGGTGCCGGACGCCGGCGCGCTGCTGAACGCGCAGCTGCCGTTCGCGACGCAGCCGCAGTCGTTCGCACTCAGCGCGTCGCTCTTCGCCGGCGCCGGTGCAGCTGGCGACGACGCTAGCGACGCCGACGACGCGCTGGCGGCGGCACCGTTCCCCACGGGCGCCTTCTGGACCAACCTAGTGCTCGAGAGCGGCGAGGCCGCCGTCGCCACGCTGCCGTACGCACTGCGCGTGCGGAGCGGCGGTTGCGTGCACGTGTCGCACCCGTTCCGCGTCGTGCTGCCCACCATCATCCAGAACGGCTTCCTCACGCAGCTCGTGCTCTCGAGCAGCAGCAGCAGTCCTGAAGCGGACGAGAGCCCGCTGACCCACCAAGTGGTCGCGTTCGACGAGCTCAGCGCCACGCTGCGCTTCTCGCGGCGCCAGCAGCAGGAGTTCGCGCTGCACCTCGTGCGCGGCTCGCCGTTCGTCACGGCCGAGTACACTGACAGCCGCCCCGTGCTCGAGGGCTTCGAGGGCATCGCGATCCAGCGCGTGCGCAAGCTCGAGGACCAGATCCTGAGCAGCGGCGCGCCGGTCGACTTCGCCGTCTTCCTCGTGCTGCTCACCAACGGGCAGACGTGGGGCGTGTACGCGTCCGACCCGGCGCTCGAGCTCACGCTCGCGAGCGACGGCCGCGTCACGTCGGACGCGCCGTTCACGGGCGTGCTGCGCGTGGCGCTGAGCCTGAGCGCGGACGCGCTGCCGCTGCTGCTCGACGCGGCGCCGTTCTACGCGGTCGGCGGCGCGGTGGACTACTCGGTGGACACGGCGGCGGACGCCGCGAGCGTCCAGTTCCAGTGGACGACGCGCCGGTTCTCGGCCAACGCGAGCAGCGGCAGCATTGCCGCCGACGACTCGGACCAGCTCCTGATGCTCGCGCTGCCCCACCACGTGGACATCCTGGCCACGCAGGCGGACGCTGACAACACGACGGTCAACAAGATCGCGAGCGAGCTGCGCTACACGTCCATCAAGGGTATGATGACGGGCGTCTACGGCTCCGTGTGGCACCTGCGCGAACCACTGCCGCCCGTGGCGTGGGATTTCGCGGCCGACGGGCTCTTCTCGGAGGCCGCGGATGCCGCCACCCGCGACGCGGCGACCGCGCGCATCGTCGCGCAGCTCGCGACGGACGCGGACGCGTACCCAGCGCTCGCGGCGGACTCGTACAACTTCGGCAAGCAGATCGCGCGCGAGGCGCGGCTGCTGCTCATCGGCGCGCGCTTCCAGCAGCAGGCGGTCGTCGACCGGGTGCTGCGCAAGATGAAGACGGAGCTCGGCGCGTGGCTCTCGGGTACCAACGCCGACTTCCTCGTCTACGACCAGACCTTCGGCGGCGTCGTCACGCGCGACGGGCTCCACAACAAGGACGCCGACTACGGCAACGGTCGCTACAACGACCACCACGTACGTGCATTTGCTCTTGTCGTCGGTGGCGCGTGGTGCTGACCTGACGCGCGCTGATCTCGCTCTGCAGTTCCACTACGGCTACTTGGTGTACGCGCTCGCGGTGGTGCGCAAGTTCGACCCGGCGTTCATCGCGTCGCACTCGCTCGCGTGCGCGCTGCTGCTGGGCGATATCGGCACGCCCGTGCTGCCGGACACGCCGTTCCTGGCCGACGTGCCCGCGCGGCAGCTCTTCCCCGTCGCGCGCCACAAGGAGTGGTTCGTCGGCCACTCGTACGCGAGCGGGCTCTTCTCCATGGAAGTCGGCAAGTCGCAGGAGAGCAGCAGCGAAGCCGTGAACGCCTACTACGCACTCGCGCTCTTCTCGTCGCTCGACGCGGACGCGCACGAGCCGACATCGTACCACCAGTACGCGCGCCTGCTGCTCGCGACCGAGATCCGCTCGACCAAGACGTACTGGCACATGCGTCCCAACTCGCCCATCTACGAGCCGCTCTTCGCCAAGAACACGATGGTCGGCGTCGCGGGCGAGATGTCGGTCGTCTACAGCACCTGGTTCGGCGACAAGGCGGTGTACATCCACGGCATCAACATGCTGCCGTTCACGCCCGTGACGACGCTGCTGCTCGACGAGGACTACGTCGCGGACGAGTACGCGCTGCTCCAGCCGGACTTCCACGACCTCGCCGCGAACGACATCTGGCGCTCGCTCGTGGTGCTGGACCATGCGATCGTCGACGCGGCAGCCGCGTGGGACGAGCTTGTGGCGTCCGTGAACGCATACGACACGTGGAACTCGGCGACCAACTCGATGTACTGGATCGCGACGCGCCGGTCCTGGGTCGCGCCGAAGACGCTGATCGCGCCGGAGAAGCAGATGCAGGACACGTGCTTCGGGTATCCGGCGTGCAGCTCGGCGGGGGCGAACGGCACGGCGCTCGGTTGCTGCGCGACGCTCCCTGGCTGCTGTCCGAGTGCGCTCGGGTGCTGTCCGAAGCGCGACGCGGCGGCGGTGCCGCTCAACGCGTGCTTCGGCGAGCACCAATGCGCGGTTCTCGGCGTGGGCTGCTGCAACAGCGCTGACGGCTGCTGCGAGCCCGACCCGGTCACGGGGCTCGTGCTCGGCTGCTGCAAGAACCAACACCCCGCGACGAAGAAGCCGCGCGCGACCCCGGCGCATGTCAATGGGACGTCGACCGGCGTGTGCTTCGGTCAGCCGCTGTGCGCTGCCGCGAAGCTCGACTGCTGCGCGAGTCCCAGCGGCTGCTGCTCGAACGCCGGTCCGAAGCTCGACTGCTGCACGACGCCGCCGGCGGCTGCGTCCACGACGAAGACGAAGAACGAGACGGACGATGCTGCTACATGCCACCGCCAGCCCACATGCGCCGCCGCGAAGCTCGACTGCTGCGGGGACCCGAAGGGCTGCTGCCAGCCGGACCCAGTCTCGGGAGCGAAGCTGCTGTGCTGCGAAGACGACGCCGCTTCTGTGCCACCAACCACTCCGCCGCCTGCGCCGACGCCGAGTGTGCCGGACTACGCCCGCTCTTGCCACGGTGAACTCGCGTGCTTGACCGGCGGGGAGAACGGGACGGCGCTCAACTGCTGCTTCACGGAGAAGGGATGCTGTCCGGGGCTACTGTGCTGCTCGGCACCGAGCGACGACGGAGACGGAGGCGAGGCGCGCACCAAGTCCGCCTCTGACGACAGCGGCGACTCGTCGACCGTGAGCCTCGTGTTCGCGATCGCCCTCGGCGTGTTCCTGGTCGGTGCGATCGCGTTCTGCCTCGCCATGTGCTACCGCCGCCGCCACTACGCGCCGATCGACCACGACCTCCGCGCGTGGTACTGCGCCGCGATGGTGGTCATTGTCATGGGCTTCTTCATCTTCCTGGTCTACACCGCTTGAGCGCCTTGCTCCTCCATCTCCAGCGACGAGAGCGATCCGTGCGCTCGCAGCCTGCTCGCTTCTCCTCACCCTCTCTTCTAATCGATGCCAACGCGAATAATCTTGTAGCCGCTCCACGAACACAGCGTCGCGTACACTTCCTCCCACGCGACCCACGCGCTCGGTCGCTGTCCTCGTCGAGCCGTCAGGATCTCGCGGCGTTGCCGTCGCCGTGACGAAGTCGCGTCACCGCCGTCCTGCTCTTCTCCGGCGTCGTCATCACTGCCATCAACTTCCTGCCGCTCGCGCATCGCGAACACCAGCGCGTAGTGGTTCTTCAGGTGGTAGATGAGCACCGAGTGGTCTCTTGAGAGCTCCGCCCACATCGCTCGCCAAGCTGCTGCGCGTTGCGTCGCCGAATCTCCCGACGAGATCTGCACCGTGACACTGCGACGCGGCGTCGACACAGGCACCGAGGCCAGCGCCGCCCCCATGAACAGCGATGCGGTGAGCGTCCCCGCGCCTCCGACGCGCTTCCTGTCGCTCTCGCTCGCGTTGATCGCCTCGACGGCGCGCAGGATCGCCTCGTTGCCGCAGATCGCGGTGCTGGGCTTCTCGACGCGCTCCAGCTTCGCGAGACCGTCCACCAGGTGCAGGTACTCGTACACAGCGCTCAGCAGGTCGTCGGTCTGCTTCACAAAATTGAGCCGCTTCGTCTTCCACTCGATCTCGAACGCAACGCTCATGCTGCTCGCCCTCCCACTCGCGCTCTCGTCGCCTGCATCTGGTGCGTCGTGCTCTGCGCTCTCCCGGGCTAGCAACGCGCTGTGGAGGACTGGAAACGCCGCCGGACTCTCACGCACGACGGCCGTTGCCGTCTCAAGGAGAAGCTCGCGTGGGATCTTCGTCGTTCCCTGCACGCTGCCCTCCGTCAGCAGGCTGCGGGCACGACACCAAGTCCGTCGACAACACTGCGACGCACCCCGAGCTCATACACATCCGTCGCGGCGAGTGCGCTGCTCACTGCGTCTCTGAGACTCTCGAGCTCGCGGCCGCACTCTCCGCCCGAAAGGAGCTGCACGCGGTGCTTCTGGCTCGCGACGCGCTTGCGCGTCATCGCCTTGTAGAACTCCATCACTTGCGCGCACGTCCAGGGATCGGAGCTGCCGAGTGCGAGCGCGTTCAAAGCCCCAGCTGTCGACGCACCCACCCACCACCTCTCGGCATCAGCGGGAGATCCCAACCAGAAGCTGGGCGCCTGCTCCTCCTCGTACCGACGCTGGCGGCGGCGCAGCACGGAGACGACTGCGTCACCCACGAGCGCAGGAGCTTCTCCGAGCGCACGAGCGCCATGTCGCTCTGCAAGCTCGCGGCGGTCGCCTGCGCGCAGAAGAGCACCTCGTCCACGTCGCCGGCGATCGGAGAAAGCGCGTCGACGCCTTCACCGTCATCCGCTGGAGCTCCGGACATCGGTGCGCGGTTCTATGAATGAACAGCAGGAAGCGAGCGTCGCGACGCGTCGCCGATCGCCCGCCCGGCGCGTGCTGTCCACCCATCCTCCTCCGCCGCTGGTTGGCTGCTGCTGCTGCTGCCTGCTGCCTGCTCGCGAGCTCGTCTTGGCATCGGGTCTGCGTCCGGACAACAGCACGCCACGCACGCAACGCCACTCGCTGTCTGCCTCGCTGCTGCCGCGCGCGTCGCCACGCCAACCAGCACGCCGCGTCTCCGTTCCTCAGGGTCTCTCTTCATTATCTCAAAGCTCCTTCTCTCCTCCTCAGGGAACGCTGCCGTCGCCACCGCCGCCCGTCGCGTCTCCGGATCTCCGCGCTGGTCTCTCGAGTCTCACGCGCGCGCGTCAGCTGCCTGGGGGACGGACGGATGACGTCGCCCACCACTTGGGAAGGGGGAAGACGCTCAGTCACGGCGCGGCGAGCGGCTGCGGTGGCGGCTGCGGCTGCGCTCGCGTCCGCTGCTGCGGCCGTGCTCGCGGCGCGGGGAGCGCGAGCGCGAGTGGCGGCGCGAGGAGCGCTCGTGGCGCGCGGGGCTGCGGCTGCGACGGTAGTCGTCGCGGCGCTCGCGGCCGCCGCTGCTGCTGCCGCCGCCGTAGCGGTCGTCGCCGCCGCCGCGGCGGTCGTCGTAGCCGCCGCGACGGTCGTCGAAGCCGCCGCGGCGGTCGTCGAAGCCACCGCCGCCGCCGCCGCGCTCCTCCTCGCCGCCGCGCGAGTAGAACTCCCGCGGGTTGTCCGGGCGGCGCTGCTTGGCGAACTGCACGCGCAGGTCGCGGCCCTGGAAGTCCTTGCCCTCCATGCCGTCGATCGCGTCCTCCGCGTCGCGCTTCTGCATGAAGCGCACGAACGCGAAGCCGCGCGACTCGTTCGTGCCACGCGCGCGCGGGATGTACACGTCGCCGATCTCGCCGAACCTGCCGCCGTGCGAGTATGTGCGTTAGATACTCCTCTTTATCTTGCATACAGGCCGCCACCGACACACACACACACAGAAGACGTACTTGGAGAAGATTTCGCGCAGCTCGTCACTCCTGTGGGAGGGGGAGCAAGAACGCGCCACCGATTGTCAGTTTGAGAACCGCTAGTAGATATAGAGAGGGAAGCGCGCGCACACACACGCACCCGACGTCGAAGGGGACGTTGTCCACCTTGAGCGTAAACATGTTGTCGACGTTGGGCGGCGACATCTTGCGGCGGCGTCCGGCGGCTTCTGCTGCTGCTTCTGGCGGGCGGGCGGATATTCGCGACTGGCGGCGGTGAAACGCGGTTGGTGCTCTCCGATATGTGCGATCGATTTCATCATACTTCAATCGATATAAAGAGTCGAAAAGCATTTGGAGCATACTTTAATCAAGAGAAAGGGTCTACGAGTTGGATGTCGACAGTGAAAGAAGCCGACTCAAAACGTGAGAACATCAGCAACGGAGGTACCAACGATGCAGACGCTACGCAAGACGCCGTGAGTATGCGGCTATGTGCGGAGAGCGCTGTACGAAGTGGCTCAAGAGCAGCGCGTGCGCAAAAGGAATCGAGAAAGTGCTCTACAGCCTCTGACAAGTGATGAGAAAGTCCGAAACGGTTCAAAACGTTTTGTTAAGACTTTGGTTCCCCTGTGTCACTCAATAAACTCTCTTATCTACATCCTACTTGTACGAATAACTGGCATTCAAATACGCAGGATCTTCGACAGTGGCTTCATGATCTCCCAGACCTCGTTTCCCACTCACTCCTCGATCTTCCGCGTCTTCCTCCGCTCACTCGCCGCCACCGGGAGCCCCACGTGCGCCTCGCGACCTACAAACTCGCGTCCATGTTCGCCGACGTCTCCGCCGTCACAGCCGCCTCGACGCTCGCAGGGGCGCTGCTCGCGTTGCTCGTGCTGCGAAGTCTCACGAAGGCGCCGCGATTCGCGTACGCGCGACCCAAGTCGACACTCCCGATCGTCGGAAACACGTTCGACATGATCGGCGCCAAGAGCAACCGGCTGCTCGAGTGGATCGCGGAGCAGTGCGAGGAGCTCAAGGGTCCGTGGGAGCTCTCGCTCGGCTACGGGAGCACCCAGGTGGTCGTGATCTCGAGTCCGGAGCACTTCGAGGACGTGCTCAAGACGCAGTTCAGCACGTTCGTGCGCGGCTCCGAGGCCGAGATCATCCACGACCTCTTCGGCAAGGGCATCCTTGCGTCCGACGGCGACGCCTGGTACTTCCACCGCAAGACCGCGAGCAACCTCTTCACACACCAGATGATCCGCGACGTCATGTACGAAGCCGTGCGCGACAAGAGCGAGCGGCTCATGGCGACGCTCAAGCAGTACGAGGCGCGGCATGAGCCCACGAGCTTCAAGCGCGTCATCACGCACTTCACGACCGACGTGTTCGGCAAGATCGGCTTCGGCGTCGACCTCAACTGCCTCGAGCACGGAGTGAACGGCGCGAGCGGGAACGAGTTCGTCGACGCCTTCGCCGCCGCCACGGGGTTCCTCTGGATGCGCTACAACCTTCCGCATTGGCTCTGGGGCCTCTTGCGCGCGCTCAACGTCGGCTACGAGCGGCAGCTTGGGAGGAACCTCCGCGTGATCAACAACTTCATCTTCCGCATCATCAACGAGTCGATTGAGAGGAAGCAGCAGCAGAAGCATGAGACGACCGACGCCAAGCCCGCGAAGGACCTCATCTCGCTCTTCCTCAACAGCAAGGTGGCGGACAGTGAAGCGTCCACAGCCCAGTTCTTCGACTCGGAGTCGCACCTCATCCGCGACACGGTCGTCAACTTCATCTTCGCCGGCAAGGACACGACGTCGCACGCCATGTCGTTCTTCGTCGTCATGATGAACCGGTACCCGGAGGTGCTCGAGAAGATCCGCGAGGAGCTCCGGTCCAAGGTCCCAGCGTTCGCGAGCGGACTGGTGTCAGTTCCGTCGATGGACGAGCTCTCGCAGCTCACGTACCTGGAGGCGGCGATCCGCGAGAACCTGCGTCTGAACCCCGTGCTTCCGTTCGGCGCCCGCGAGGCGAACGCTGACACCGTGCTCTCCGACGGCACGCCGATCGCCAAGGGTACGCGCATCGTCATCGGGATCTACGCGGGCAACCGGTCGAAGGCGGTGTGGGGCGAGGACGCCGACGCGTTCAAGCCCGAGCGCTGGATCGACGCCGAGACAGGCAAGCTCATCGTGGTCTCGCCGTTCAAGTTCTCGTCCTTCTTCTCCGGGCCGCGCCAGTGCATCGGCATGAAGTTCGCGCTGCTCGAGATGAAGTGCGCGCTCGCGGTGCTACTGAGCCGCTTCGACCTCAAGACCGTCGAGGATCCGTGGAGCATCACGTACGACATCGCGATAACGATGGCCGTGAAGGGTCCGCTGCTCGTCGACGTCTCGGCGCGCAGAAGCGTCGGCAGCAACTCGGCGAGCGTCTGACCGCAAGTGCGGCAATGGCGCGCCGATTGTGCATTGAGCGACGATGAAGGCAGGTTGCCTCCATCGACACTGCGGTCGCTTGAGTATCCTGGTGCGTTCGTAGTCCCCTGCCCCACCCTCTCGCTGTTCATGTCCGTCAATGATCACTGCCTTCCCAGTTATGCTGTACAAGTATGTGCTGACTACGCGGACGGCGCCGGTCGGGTGCGCGCCGTCACAGTCGCCATCAGCGGCCCCTTCACCATCATGGTCAGCGCTGCCTCGTACGTGATGCTCCACGGATCCTCGACGGTCTTGAGGTCGAAGCGGCTCAGTAGCACCGCGAGCGCGCACTTCATCTCGAGCAGCGCGAACTTCATGCCGATGCACTGGCGCGGCCCCGAGAGGAACGACGAGAACTTGAACGGCGAGACCGCGATGAGCTTGCCTGTCTCGGCGTCGATCCAGCGCTCGGGCTTGTACTCGCTCGCGTCCTCGCCCCACACCGCCTTGTTGCGCGCGAGCGCGTAGTTAACGATCGCGACGCGCATGCCCTTGGCCACCGGCGTGCCGTCGACCAGCACCGTGTCCTTCGTGGCCTTGCGCGCGATGAGCGGCGCCGCGGGGTTCAGCCGGACGTTCTCGCGGATCGCTGCCTCGAGGTATGTGAGCTGCGGGAGCTCCTCGAGCGTCGGCGGCTCCACCGCGTCGCCGTCGGCTGCGAGGCGCGGCAGCTTCTCCCGGAGCTCCTCACGGATCCGCTCGAGCACCGCGGGATGGCGGTTCATCATGACGACGAAGAACGCGAGGCTCTGCGACGTCGTGACCTTGCCGGCGAAGATGTAGTTGATGACCGTGTCGCGCAGCATCGTCATCTCGGACTCGAACGCCCTGTCCTTCGCGCGCAGGTCCGCGTTCACCCTGGCGTCGAGGAAGAGCGAGATGAGGTCCTTCGGCGCCGCCGCCGCCTTCGAATCGCCGTGGCTGGCGGTAGAGGCCGCAGCGGTCTTCTTCGCGATCGACTCGGTGATCACACGGCGCACGAAGGCGTTGACGATCACGAGGTTCGGCTTCACCTCGGTCTCGAGTCCGATGTTGAGCGCACGCTGCGTGCGCCACATCCACCCGGGCTGTACGAACCGTTGTGCCATCGTGAGCGAGCAGCTCGTGAACGCCTCGGCGAACTCGTTGCGCGTCTCGCCCGAGATCTCGGCGTCCATGAAGCGGAAGTCGACGCCGAACGCGATCTTGGCAAACACGTCGCTCGTGAAGTGCGAGAAGGCGTCCTTGATGCTCGCGGGCTCGCCGCGCGCCTCGTACGCCGCGAACACGCGCAGGAGCGTGTCGCTCTTCTCGCGCACGGCTTCGTACATGACGTCGCGCGTCATCTGGTGCGAGAAGAAGTTGCTCGCGGTCTTGCGGTGGAAGTACCAGGCGTCGCCGTCGGACGCGAAGATGCCGTTGCCCAGGAGCTCGGAGAAGTGCGCGAGGTCGAACTCGCCCTTGGGGAACGTCTCAAACTGCGTCTTGAGCACATCCTCGAAGAGCTCGGGCGTGGAGAGCACGAGCGTCGGTGGCGCACCCGTGCCGAGTGAGAAGAGCCACGGCCGCTGGAAGAGCTCGCTCTGTTCCGTGAACCAGTCGTAGATCCGGTAGCCATGGTAGATCGTGACGTCGAAGAGGTTGTGGATGATCGGGAGCGTCGACGCAGGCCGCAGGTACTCGAAGCTCCCGGTCTGCGTGCGCAGCCCCACGAGGCTCCAGATGACGAGTACACTCGCGGCTGCGGCGCCGACCTCGAGCAGAAACGGCGAGTTCTCGAGCGAGAGGAGTGGGGGCGACTGCGTGTACAGAGCCGACATCGAATCGACGGTGCTTCAGATGTGAGCGAGAGAGCGATGGGAACTGGAGCGCGCGAGATGAGGAATGAGGCAGCAGCTCAGGGCACCCGAGAACGCGAACGATGGTCATGAGAGACTTGCACGTCTTGGGCTCACGGAGGGAGCTGCTTGCCATGCCATGCGCGACTCGATCGCTATACTGATCTGGCGCACATTTCGGTCCGACGGCTTGATGACCCAGGAGTGGGATCGCCGACAGTGTCGGCGCGACAGTGTCGGCCCGACACAATGTCACTGCGCAATCCGCGGGCGATCCTCGAGACCCGCTCGACAGAGTACACATTTTCCTATACAATCAATGCAAAAGCTCGTGTTGCCAACTATCATATCACACGATCTCGGTGCTGCTGGAGGAGCATGTCCTGCTGTGGGTGTTTCGTGGGTGTGGCGAGCAGCGCGAAGCGATCGCGAGGGTTTTGAAGCATTCGCACATTCGTGACCTCCTGCCCATGCACACTCAAACACTGCGGCATTCGAAGATCCGCGGACACCTGCCAGCGCCGGCACCGAACAAGGCTATCTCGGCCCGGTGATAGTGCTCCAGGCAGCGGGGGAACCGTAGAGCATCCTGTTTCGGCAGCGAGTTCGTCAGTCGGTCGTGCTGCTTCGTCCTTCAGACACCACGGAGTGTCGACCGCGAGTGCACGCACCAAATGTGAGTGCTCATCCAGAGCGAGAGCAGCGGTAGCACTTGCACCTCGCCGACGGACTTGCTCGGACGGGCGGCCTCGAGATCACCGATCGACATGAGTCGAGAGCTGCGAGATATCGACCACAGTAGCGAAGCAGCAAATATCTCGTCGAGTACAGCTGTAGTGCTGCGTTGGTGTGGCGGGGAAGCTCCTTGTCAGCGGTGTTGCTCAACGTGCCAAAGTAGGTCGATGTTGTTCGGACGGCGTGCTGCTCACTCCATCCAATCGATCGTCAACCGCGTTGCAGTCTTGAATACAAAAATATCTGGCTGCTCTTCAGTGTTTCGGACAATAATCTATGTGGGACACATCACTCTTACGCTTTTCTTTCATAACTCTTACTTTTAACATAAGTAATTTATCTAAAATGTACTTAATAGAGATAAATAGCTACTAATTAGCACGACCAATATGGTTGATTTTCCTCGTCCAATCTCACAGATAGGATCAGGCGAGCACGATCGACTTCGTTGCTCTTCAGTGTCAACAGCGCGCTACTGCGACATCCAATCCTCTCGATAGGGCGAGGCACGCAAATTCGCGCATGCTCCTGCTCGCACGTTCCTCAGCGAGCGAGCGAGTCTCGAGCGCAAGATGCACCAACAATTCACTCTCGAACTCGACCTGTCGGCGCCACCAAGAGATCTTCAACCGCATCAAACACCCTCCACCACCAACCCTACAGCCCGAAGGATACCATGGTAGCGGGAGCCTTTATGGACGTCCTCAAGGCCGCGTGCTCGATCGGGTCCATGTTCATGAACCTCAGCCCCATGCCGTCCATGGCTCGCATCCACAAGAACAAGTCCGTCGGCGAGGTGCAAGTGCTGCCGCTGCTCTCGCTCTGGATGAGCACTCACATCTGGTGCGTGCACTCGCGGTCGACACTCCGTGATGTCCGAAGGGTGAAGCAACACGATCGACTGACGAACTCGCTGCCGAAACAGGATGCTCTACGGCTATCTCTCAG
>JAASFS010000448.1:0-17930 GCA_023333865.1 Globisporangium perplexum | reverse complement strand
GCCTCAGAGGCCTGCTCAGAGCTGGGCAGAGACCGAAGCGAGCCAGGCGAGCGCTGCGAGCACAGTGCGGATCGGTTACCAGAGCTCCAGAGCCGTCAAACGGCAGCGCTGCAGCGCGCCAATGAGTCAGCGTCTGTCTCCTGGCAGCGCTCTCCGCACGCTTCTTGAGATGACGGGCCACACGAACAAGAGCGCGAGCTCCACGAGCATAGCCCGTAAGAGAGCAGCAGCAGCGGCACCTTTGGCGGTGGTGCTGCTTGCACCCCCGAAAGCACCTCGAGGCAGTCAGTTGGTCGATCCTCCTCTCCGATGACCATGTGGTTGTCTCCGGATAGATCAACATGCACGCGAGCCACCTCTGCACCAGCGCCGTTCTCGCCGCCTCTGAGCTCCCAACTCGTGGAACGCAGACGGCGGAGAAGACGAGTCGCGCTCTCGCTCGCGACGCTCTTTCCAGAGCGAGGAGCGACGCCATGCGCCAGTCCACCTCCGCGCCTCGAGATCACCAGTCCTGTCCATGGGTCGGTCGGTCACCTCGCCTGGGTCACCAGCGTTCTGTCGATGACACCGTGTTGCAGCGCGACGCCTCCAGTCATGATCAACGAGCAGCAGAGCTGCAGGCGAAGCGACCGACCGACCGGCCGACTGACCGACCGAGAGCGAGTGCTCAGGGAGAACGCACCCGTGGCGTGCGGCATCTCTTCTTCTACACAACCGCGCGCGCGACCCGTGCTCAGTTCATTCGGGAACACCTCGCGTCCACCTTTTCTACATCTGCTCTCCGACTCTCTCGCTGCGAGCGATCCCGATCGCAGGCAGCCATCTTTCCTCCCACGCGCGTACGCGACCAACTTGACCTCGCCGCTCACTCTGCGATTCGCGGCTTGGACGACGGCACAGGAGGTTCCGAACAGCCATGAGTCCGCTTCCCCTGCGTCAGCGCGACCGAGACGCCTTCGCCCTCCCGCCCAACCCAGAGACGAAGTTCCTGGCGCGGCGTCGAGGGGTCTCGATCGCGGATCACTACCGAGAGGTCTCCTCGAGCAACGAGAGGCACTCGCACCGGCGCAAGCACCGCCCGGGGTCCTCGAGAGACCCGAAGCACAGCATCCACCTCGACAGCGCGCCGTGGCTCGGGTACGGACACGAGCGCGCGTCTCAAGCAGTCCGCGACTCGGCGCTGCTCGACGCTGGGATCACGACAGCGCCGTACCTTCGACGTCGCACCAGTGAGTACGAGCAGCAGCAGCAGCAGCAACAACAACTCAGCAACCGCGCGCGCACCACTACCAATGGGAGTAGTGGCTCGCAGCCGCAGACGTCGCTGCGCTCAACCGCGAGCTCGGCGGACTCGATGCTCTCGAGCAGCTCGCGCAGCCTGCTACAGTGCAAGGCGGTGCAGATCAGCCACGCGCTCGTGCGGCGGGCGAACGAGATGATCAAGAGCGTCGAGCGCAGCCGAGCGCTCGCGGCGGGTTCGCGGCGCTCCCGGAGCTTGGAGATCGAGGGCTACCGGTTCCTGCACATGTCCAAGAGCGGCACCGCGGTGTACGAGGACGCGACGGTCGTCCGCCTCGACGACCGAGCGAGCTCGCAGCCCCGATACATCGGCGTCGCGGCGGTGAAGGCGACGATCGACGAGTTCATCGACACGTTCGGGCACGACAGCGAGCTGGGCTTCAGCCAGCTCCACCCGGACGTGACGTCGTGCCGCCAGCTGCACTCGATCTCGGAGCAGCAGGATCGTCGGATCGGCGTCAAGTGGATGGCGATGATGCCGACGTGGACCGGGTCGCTCGCGCGCCGCCGCGACTTCGTCGTGCTCGACTGCGAGGAGGTCTTCTCGACGGACAACGGCGGCAGGAGCGGCGGCGGGAGCGAGCGGCGCGGCTGGGTGCACACGATGCACTCGGTGCAGCTGCCGTGGTGCCCGCCGATGGAGAAGTCCGCCAGCATCGTGCGCGCGAGCATGTACCAGACCGGGACGGTCGTGCTCGAGTCGGAAGCCTCGCCCGAGTGGCTGCACGTCGTCTCGATCGTAGAGCTCGACATGAAAGGCAGCGCCACGGAGCGCTCCCAGCGCGCGAACGCGCTCCGGCGCATCGCGAGCCTCGAGGTCGTGGCGCCGACGCTGGTGGAGCGGCGCGTCCAGCGCATGTCGATGCTGCGCACGAAGCAGTTCAACGCCGCGAAGCCGCCCAAGGAGGCGCACTGCTCCGTGTGCACGCAGCGCGTTGGCATCACGAGTCTGCGGCTGCACCACTACTGCCGCAAGTGCGCCGCGACCGTGTGCAGCAGCTGCAGCAGCCACTGGCAGCTCGACGCGGCCAGCAAGAAGAAGACGCGCATCTGCGGGGTCTGCGTCATGGCGACGCGGCCGAGCCGAGTGTCGACGAGCAGCTGGATCGGGAGCGCGGTCGGCGGAGGCGAAGCGATCCGTTCGTCCAGCCGCCGAGCCGAGGAGGAGCACCGAGCCAGTCGCGCTCAGACGCTCCCAGAGGGGCTGCCGCGGCGCGGCGCCGGCTCCCGAGCCGACCCGAACCTGCAGTCTGTGCCGCAGAACCTCAACCGCGCCAACAGCGTGCCGACCTCGCGGCGACGCGCGAGCCGCCGGTACTTCGATCTCCCGATGGACGCGAGCGAACTCTCCCCGCTCTCGGATGACGACGACGACAGCGGCGACAACAACAGCGAGAGCGACTGCACAAGCGAGACGATCTACCCGCTCGGCATCGCTGGCGCGCTGGCGATCTGCCACGATGCCTCGAAGGCAGCGGCGAGCAAGATGGTCGCAGGAGGAGGCGACCGGGCGTCGGGGATGATCCGCTTCTCACAGAGCGTGACCGAGGACGAAGACGACGAGATGTACGACAGCGAGAACGGGCACTCGGTCGGCCCGAGCGCGTCGTACGCCGCAGCCGCTGCCGCTGCATCGGAAGACAACCCGAATCAGGTGTACATGCGCGACGACGAGATCCACTTGTAGGACATGTCACTATTCAACTCGCAAGTGTTTTTTTATCCCACTTGCATTTTTGTACTCCTGCTGTCGAAACTGCAGCGATGACGCTGGTGACGGTGCCCGCGCCTGCGCCTGCGCCGCCGCCGCTGGAGCTCGTGGCGCCGTTCTGCTCCACAGCGGAGCTCGCGCGGCTCTCGCTGCTGGACGCCGAGAGCGCGCGCGCCTGCGAGCCCGAGTGGCGCAGCCGCGTGCTCGCGCGCTTCGGCGCGCTGCGCTTCCGGCCGGCGACGTGGCGGCGATGCTTCTCTCTCCGCGCGCACCTGGCGCGGCGCGTGGTGGACGGCGCGGCGGCACGCGTGTACCTCATGAACGGCCGGGGCGAGACGCGCTTGCTGGCGCTGCGAGGCGCGCGCACGCTGCCGTGCTCGCGGGAGCGCGCGGCCGTGTACAGTCGCTGCGAGCGCATGTTCGAGCTCTCGCTGCGCATCAACCGGTCGGTGCAGGAGATCTCGGCGCTCGTGGGCGCCGTGTCCCCCGATGAGGCGCGCGCGCTGCTGCGCGAGCACCTCGGGCTGCTGGCGTCGGTCGCGAGCCTGCGCGGCTCGTTGCTCTTCGAGAGCGAGCTCTTCCCGGTCTTCCCGGCGCCGGTGCTGCTCGATGCCAACGCGCTGCTGCGCGGCACGCTCGCGTTCGCCGATGACGACGACGACCACGAAGCAGCAGGAGGCGAACAGCGCCTTCGGTTCACAGACAGCGCCACGCTCATGCTGCAGGTGTGGGGGTCCATCGACGGGCTCATCTACCGCCCGCTCGCGCCGCCGAGCGTCATCGAGCTCTCCCCAGTGCCGGTGGTGTCGCTGCCCGGCGCTGTCGCCCACGACGGCGAAGACACAGGCGGCGCGACCGCAGGGGATGACGCTGCGGCGCTCGCACTCGCAGGAGCCACTGGCGCCGAGACGCAGCGAGCAGCAGCAGTAGCAGCGGCCGAGAGCGACTACAGCGTCGTGCGCCTGCATGACCTCTCCGGCATGACGATCCGCATCGACGACAACACGCTGCGCTACCGGCTGCAGGCGGGCGAGATCTGCGTGAACGCGCTCGTGAGCAACTCGTACCTGCTCTACGTGTTCAACCCGCTGCACTTCCGGCCGCTCGACTGGAGCTTCCGCGCAGTCGTGCACGTCAACGGCGCGCGCTTCGAGCTGCCCGCGCAGCGCGAGGGCGTGTTCCTCAACACGTCGTCGTGTGCGCTGCGCGTGTTCCTGTCGTACGGACAGATCCCGGGCAGCGGGGACGACCAGAGAGACCCGAGCGACGACGGCGCGGCGACGGCGGCGTCCTCGTCCTCGGCGAGCAACAGCCGCCCGCGCGGCGGAGAGCACAGCGAGCCGCTCGCCATCCCGTTCGCCGACGGCGAGCAGGTCGTGAGCTTCCAGCTCACCGCGACGAACCGCATCTCCAAGCAAGTGCGCGAGGTGGCGTCCAAGACCTCGCTGCTGTCGGCGAGGAGCAGCGCCGGCGAGCGAGCAGCAGCGGTGGCTCCGGTGGCTGCTGGAGCCGACGGCGACGGCGACGGCGACGGCGAGCACGCAGACAAGCCGACAGACTCGCCGCCGGCGTCGACCGAGCGCCACGTGCACCTGCCGTTCGACGCGATGATCTGCTACAGCTTCTCGCCGCGCTGCTCGCTCCAGTACGTCGAGTTCGCGATCGGCTTCGAGCCGCTCATGCACCAGCTCGGCGTCTCGCCGTTCCTGCACGAGTCGGTCGCGCCGCCTCCTCCTGCGACGGCATAGCCTGCCTCCCTCGCTCCGTGTCGATTCTGCACCACGCCCGTACACTACTAACACCGCCAGCTCCTCGCTACAGTGCCGGCGTGTCGACCGAGGCGCGTCAGGCTGCTCCTAGTCTTCCTTCTTCGCGCGCTTGGTGCCAGCGCGCTTCCAGCGCCAGAGTCCCAGCGCCAGGACGGCGACGGCGACGACAGCACCGGCCGCCGGGAGCGCGCGCTTCTTGGCCTTCTTCCACGCGCGCTGCAGCACGCGCACGGGGATCGGCGGCGGGACGTACGACTGGCGCGGCGGCGTGCGCTCCGGATGGCACGTGTCGAACTCGAGCAGCTGGCCGTCGCGCACGCTCATGCCGCGGTAGTAGACGCACACGCGCGCGCCGTCGTCCGTGAAGTCGAGCACGCCGAACTGGCCGGAGCCCGGGAACGCGCCGTGGCTGTACGGCCCGCCCTTGAGCGAGCCGGGGCGACCGAGCGCCGCCGCGTGCAGCGTCGTGAGGTTCCCGGGGCTGTGCGAGCCGTCGTCGACCGCGAGCATGTGCGCGTCGCCGCTGAGCACGACGATGGGCACGTACGTGTTGAGCGCGTGCGCGCGGATGTAGTTGACGAGCTCGCGCTGCTCGTGCGCGAAGTAGCCCCACTTGCGCTCGTCGTCGATCCACGGCATGGTGCTCACCCACGCGATGAGCGCGACGCCCGGGTCCGCGCTCGCGCGCGCGAGCTCCTCCTTGAACCACTGCTTCTGCCTGGCGCCGAGCACGGTCTTGGACGGCGCGGCCGGCGCGCGGTTCGGCGTGCGCTCCGAGCGCAGGTCCGTGAGCACGAAGCGCACGCGGCCGACCGAGAACGCCTGGAAGACCGGCCCGTCGCTCGCCAGCGGGTAGTGCGGCACGAACTCGCGGTACGCCTGCAGCGCGGCGGCGCGGCCCGGCGCCGTGCGGTCGCTGTTGTCCGGCCCGTAGTCGTGGTCGTCCCACATGTACGCGAACGGCACGTCCATCGCGAGCATCGCGCGGCCCGCGGGCGACGCGAACATCGAGTGGTACGCGCTCCGGAAGAGCGCCACGTCGTTCTGCTCGAGGTTGTGGTAGTGCAGGTCGCCCATGTGCAGGAAGAAGAGCGGGTCGTGCTGCGCGATCTCGCGGAACACCTGCGGGTCGGACGCCTCGTCCGCGCACGACGAGAACGCGACGCGGAAGCTGAACGCGTGGCCGGCGTCGCTCGGCGTGCGGAAGCGGCCGGCGCGCAGCACCTCGGCGTCGTCGCGCGCCAGCACCAACTCGTAGCGGTACGCGCGGCCCGCGTGCAGCGCCTCCTCCAGGTCGCAGCTCACGACGGCGGTCGCTGCGCTCGCGTGGCGGCAGACCGCGATCGCGGCGTGCGGCTTCTCGTTTGCCTTCAGCTCCGGCGAGGCGCGGAGCACGAGCGCGTTCGCGGCGCAGTGGTGGCCCGCGCGCAGCCCCACGCGCACCGCGAGCGACTGCGACGACAGCGCGCCGCTCCACAGCCAGAGCACGTCGGCGGCGCCGCAGTCGCCCGCGCCGGTGGCAGCAGCCGCCAGCAGCGTCAGCGTCAGCAGGAGGACCAGCACGAGCTTGGATCGCATGAGGGTTACGAAATCTGTGATTGAGATGTGTAGGAGTAACTCTAGCTGTAACCACGTAACCTAGATCTCCACAACTCTCGCCATGAGAGCTCACCGTGCATCAGAGCTAGCACCACATCGCTCACCTCTGCTAAGATGCCATCGAGTGAGGCGCCATTGCCATTCTGCAGCCGATGGAGCGCGCGCGCGCTATGTAGTCGCGCTCATAAGCTCATGCTGCTGCTGATGGCGGCGACTCGAGTCTGGCGCCGCATCCAAAGCGACAGACACCGACCACGAGAGCACCTTCGACAGAGCTTGAGGTCTGGTGCCTCAATCGGATGGATCGCGCTTCAGTGCACGCTGTTATTCAAAGTGAATCAGCCCTACGCTTTCGGCTTCTACTCTCAACAAGAACTGGTGCGCCGAACGTCCTGGAGACATGATCGTCGCACTTGCACCGGCATTTCGCCGCGACCTCGTCGTGACTGAGCTCAGTCGAGCTTTCGCGCAGCGTCTCGTGCATGATCGCCACCGCCGCACCGACAGCAGGAGAAAGTTGATGGCGATCGACAGCTCAAAGTTCCTCCCAAACTTGCCGGAGTCCGTCTCGTTAGTCGATCCAACTCACCCGCAGACGACAGCGACGTCGTCGACCACGACGAGCTTGGCATGCGCGCGCTTCGCCAACGCGCGAAGCACGACAGCAGGATGCAGCTCGCGCACCTTTACCCACTGCACGCGCGTTCGATCGCACAGAGCGATGACAAGAAGCTCTTGTCGCTCAGCGACCATGTTGATCGCCTCGCGTATCTGCAGGCAGACCACAGTGCACATACCTGGCGATCTGAGAGACATGATCAAACTCGACCGAGCAGACAATATCAGCTTCAAGATGAACACATGATCACTCTGCTTGGTCGAGCCGAAGGAGATATCCTGGGTGCACGGGAAGCGCAGCCAGCGGAGATAGCACTCCTTCGTGGGCGATCCCGGCACCGACGCCGCGACTGGATGAACTGCGGGAGTGTGCGGCTCCCATGCTTGATCCGATACAGCTCCTCGTTGAGTCACCCGTCACTGACTGCGACAGGTGGCTCCATCCACTCCATCGCCATGCGCGTGAAGCGCTTCGCTGCCTCCAACACAATGTCTCGGAGGGGAGGCCGCTGTCCGCGTCGACGGGGAGCGCTGCTGGCGCTGCCGGTGTGCTTGTCGCCACAGGAGACAACTCTTCGCGGACTGGAGGAGCGCCACAGCGCCAGCAGCAGGGTGGAGGCTGGTGGTGGCGAGGGTGGAGAGTGCGGTGGCCTTTATGAAGCGCGGTGCGCGCTCGTTTCGCGACGCGCAGCGGACAATGTCGGGGCTCACGACGATGGAGCAGCGCTTGAGCTCTTCAGCGGTGCTCGCCCAGGCGGCGCGGGTTCGCTCCGAAGAGCGCCGCGCACTCCGCGACGACCTCATCGGTGAGGGCGATCATCTTGCAGCTCTGGCCTCGCTTAGTTCGAAAGAGAAGTGAGAATCTCAGAAGTGATTTGCCAAATTTTTTAAAAATGGTGCGATCTTTAAAATTTGGAGAAGTTTTGCGAAAACGACGATAAAATATGAAAATATCGTGACGCAGACACAACACTGACATGACGCTTCGTCGTCATCATCGTTTTCACAAAAGTCATCGTCGTTTTCAGAACAAACATCGTCGGTTTACAAAAATTATCGTCGTATTAGGAAAGTATGAAAACGATCGTCATTTTTGAAAAACTGATGGTTTTCAAAACAGACCACGCTCCGCGAGCGTGACGCTCATGTGTCAGTACTGCGCGATTGGCCGCGCGCTCACATCCGAAGTGCAGGTTCGACCCGCACACACTCATTCGAGTCCGATCTCTATTCGTCGTCAGCCGCAGCCTACTCCACCCGACATGTGCGCGCCAAAGCCGAGGCGCGAGGTGGCGGCGCTGTCCGCTGTCCGCTGTCCCGCCCACAACAACAACAACATCAGAGCAGCGGCATGTTGGTCGCTGTCGTTGCGGTGGTGGCGGGGTCGGTGGCGACGAACTGCTGCTTCCACAAGAGCCCATTACTCGAGCGCGCTCGCTTGTGGAAAGCTTGCTCGAAGACGCGGGTGCACCCGAGTGTGCACGCATGCAAAAGCAAAGGGAGGAGCAGGACGACGCAGAGGCGGGCGGACGGTATGTCATCAGCGCGAGGCTCGGCAGGGAGAACTTCGCTTCGGGTCGCTGCAAACGTCCAAAGTCCGAGGACGAAGGACGAGTCTCTCGGGACTCTGCTGCTGGACTCACGCACATGTTGCCGCCGCCCCGGCCGTGCTGCTGCTGCTGCTGCTGTTGCTGGCTGATCGCGGCGCTCGGTCGCTTGCGCGCACACATGTCGGCATTGACCTTGATGTAACATCGGCGTTTGGCGATATTGCGTGACCCGCAGCACCGCGGAGCGTACCGCGAGCGTGCGCTGCCGGCCCCGCATGGTTTCGACGTGACAGAGCTCGTCTTTGACGACGACGACGGCGGCGGCGGCGGCACCAGCGCTTTTCGCTCGGGGCGACTCGAAGCGCAGATGTCGACGACTGCGAAGCCACGAAGGTGGCTCGGAGTCCGAGAGCAAGCGACATCTCGGCGGCAGCTCAAGCGCGCGGATCGGGCGGCACCGGCGGGCACCTTTCTCGACCGCCAGCCAAACCACATGGCGCGCGGGTTCGTCGGCGCTCCCACTCTCGCTCGAGACTGAGTCCGAGTTGAGAAAAAGAACCGCAACACTCGGCGCTCTATTGTATGGAGCTCGTTTGCCTAGAGACTCAAAGAGAGAGTCTCGCAGAGAGACTCGTAGAGAGAGAGTCGTAGAGAGAGAGAGAGAGAGAGTCGTAGAGAGAAACACGCAGAGAGAGTATACCGGAGAGTCCAGGAGAGAGAACCTCTGTTTGAGAACGGCGGCGGCGTGAATGAATGGCGCGGACTGTGAATGCGAAAGCGACATAAAGGAAGAGGGATGCGCTTGACGCCCTCTCGCCGTTGCTTTGCCGAAGCCACCGCCGCCACCAGTGCTTCCGACAAGTAAAGTGCTGCTGCTGCCGCCGCCGCCACTTGCGCTCGAGGCTGCGAAGCGCTGTCCTTTGGTCAACGAGCTCGAGTCCTCGTCAAGTGCTCTCTTTCAAAACTCTCCGGACGCTCCCGTCGAGACGCGCAGCTTGTCAGCGGCAGACGAAAGACTACGACGACGACAACGACGACGACGACAACGACGACAACGACGACAGCGACGGCTCTTCTCTCGTCTGACGAGAGTCAGCGCACCTCGGCGTTGCGAGATGGGGAGAACCAGCCGGGCCAGCCCGATACTTTGCGCTCGCCTGACCGTCCTGATCCCGCAACATCAACGTCGTCTCCGCGGCGTGACCGACGCGCTCCTGGCCACCAAGTCGCTTTGCTTTGCCTACACTACCGCCTGCCGCCGTTGGCCACTCGAGCGGCCGATCGCGGGAGCTCATTCTGCAATCTGCAGCCTCGGACGGAAGCAGCAGCCTCGGGAGACTCAAGGAAGCAGCAGCAGCCTCAAGCTCGACGACGACGATGCACTCGCCGAACAAGACGGACAAGCTCATCGTCCAGGAGGAGTCTACCCTCGAGACCGGCCGCGATGGCATCCCGCAGGAGATCTGGGAGGACCTCAAGCAGCGCGAGAACTTCATCTACTACTCGCTCATGTTCTTGAACGGCTCGGTGCTCTGGGCGTACTACTCGTGCCTCTCGGCGCAGGACTTCTACAACAAGGAGTTCAATAAGTCGGGTCTCGACTTCTCGTTCCTCACGACGCTCATCACGTCGTGGCCGATGTTCGTCGGCCAGGCGATCCAGGTCTTCTTCGGTCTCGACAAGAAGCTCTCGATGACCAAGCGCGTGTACATCGGCTACAGCATCTTCCTGCTCTGCGCGATCCTCATCATGGTATTCTCGGCGATCAAGTTCTCGAGCTCGGAGCTCAACGCGGACGGCATCAACCCGGGCCAGAAGACCGGCGCGACGCTCGTGCTCGTCTGCTTCGGTGTCATCGGCTTCGGCAACTCGTTCACGGAGGCGACGTACTACACGCTCGCGGCGCTCTTCCCGGTCGAGAAGTTCACGAACGGCGTGCAGATCGGCAACGTGTGGGCGGGTGTGCTCAACATCACGATCAACACGATCTTGCGTCTGGCGATCGGCGGCTTCGCGCAGGAGAAGAGCTCGGTGAACACCAGCTTCTACCTCTTCTTCTGCGTGCTCATCGTGGTGCTGCTCGCGGCCATGTACCTGTACACGAAGCTGATCAACATTCCGTCGGTGAAGTTCTTGATGGACCGTAACGAGGAGCACACGCGCACGGAAAACCTCACGGAGCAGGGTCTCGGCGCTCGCCTCTCGAACCTCGGCCGCATCTTCAGCATCATCTGGGTGCCGGCGGTGACGCAGTTCCTCGTACTCTTCGTATCGCTCGTGGTCTTCCCGGGCTTCGCGTGCAAGGCTACCCGCAACGTGCTGCCGCCGTACTCGGACAAGGTGTTCGAAGACACGCCCAAGTGGTACTGCTCGCCGGGCATCATCGGCAGCTACAACTACGGTGACTTCTTCGGCCGTATCTTCTGCGGCGTGCTCGCGTACAAGATCTTCACGATGAAGCTGTCGCTCACGATCAGTGTGCTGCGTTTCGCGTACATCCCGCTGCTGCTCATGGGCGTCGCGGGCACGTCGCTGTACTCGTTCGGCCGTGGCGACGTCGGCTCGCTCGTGTACAACGTGTGCCTCAACTTCACGATCGGTATCACGAACGGTCTGCTCTCGACGGTGACGATGGGTACGGCGCCGCGCATGCTCAAGCCGGAGGACCGCGAGTCGGGCGGCGCGATCATGGTGCTGTGTCTCTTCCTCGGCATCTGCGGCGGCTCGACGCTGGGCTTCCTCATCGGCGACAACCACTGGTTCGGCCTGTAAGATGTTGGTCGGTGCGCGCGCGAAGGCGTCGGCTGGCGCTCTAAGCGGACTCGAATCGATCTGTTTGGTTTGATCTTCTCGTCGTCTTTGTGTCTTCGCTTGCTTGCTCGCGCTCTCGTCTCGAGTTGTCCAGACCTCAGGTCGAGTGGTCAAGTACACAAAGTACAGATCGAGTACTCAAAGCACAAGATACGTCGGTTGTCGGTGAAACCGGTTCAAATGCATGTTTAGACTCGAACTCGCGCCACGCAGCAGCAAGACGACGACGACGATGGAGAGTGCTGGCGGACACGCTGCCACCGCCGCGCTCGTTGCGCTCTGCGGGCTGGCGTTCCTGCCTGCAGCAGAAGCGCACATGATCACCGTCGATCTCGTCGGTCGACGACACGCGGAGGCAGCTCTTCCAGACGCGTGGCGAGGTCTCGCGAGAAAGGTGCTCGATGTCCACGAGAAGCGGCACCTCGCACGCGCGGAACAAGGCCGCTCCGCCTCCAGCCAGCTCTCGTTGGAGTCCCCGGCTGTGGCTACGACATCCGACGCAAGACGCCTCTGTCTGAACCAGGACAACAAGCTACAGGAGCACGTTCGACAACGAGTGCTGCTGATGCCGACACCCGAGAAGCTGAACGACTCGCATTCACACGCTCTCCGCGGCATCGCGGTGCTGCTGTGCGAGAACGTCCAAATCGTCAGAGCAGCAACGCAAACCCGAGGCGACGGGCTCCGGGACGGCAGACTCCAGCGGATGCGGCGCAAGCTGTCGAGCCTCAAGAACGCGAGAGACAAACTGCCATCGCTGCTTCAACCCAAAGATGCAGCAGCGCTCGTTCCTGAAGCCCGGCATTCCGGGTCGCTTCTGCTTCTTACGAATGCGCAGATTGTCGTCAGCACTGCGCAGCGCTCCGATGGCTTTCGAGTCGAAGACGTGAAGGTGCGACAGACGCAACAGGCGAACTGGTGCGGTGAGTTGCGCTCGAGCGAACTAACGAGCACGCTCGCCGGCTGTCAGGTGACCGGATCCATGGGCTCTGCCACGATCACACTCGGAACGAGTCCCGACAGCTTCGAGATCACGACACGCTCACCATCGAGCTCGGCCGTGTGGGTAGCTGCGCTGCGGAGTCTTCAGTCGCGACACCTGCTTCAGCAACAGCAGGAGCAGCTCCAACACCAGGGTCGCGACACTCGAGACGGAGCAAACAGAACATACGAGATCCAGGAATTCAGCACCAGCAGCAGAGCCCACGGTGCTGCTGTTGCTGCCGCCAGTTCTGTGTCTTCGCGTCTTCATCTGCCACGAGCAGGATCCTTCGCGATCCCTCGCCCGCCTCCAGGCTCGAGGGTCTCGCTCTTCCAAGTCGGTCGCGACCGCAAAGCTCGCTTCTTCAGCAAACCTCGAGAGGTGTCGCCAACCAGTAGCGTCTCTGCTTCCGCTATCGCAGCAGCAGCGACAAGGTGGTTCAAGACAGCGTCGCTCAAGCGATTCGTCACGAAGCGAAGCAGCGGCACTGCATCGCTGCCACCAGCTCCGATGCAGCATGAGCAAGTGCTTGCGCCACTACCGAAGCAGCTTAACTCCACGCAAACCTGCAGCACGACTGCGAGACAAGACGGACAGCGAACGCAACACCCGAAGAGAAGGAAAGCGAGTCGGAAGCGCTCCTCTCAAGCTTCGCGCGCGTCGACGGCACCTGAGAGCTCTGTCGCCGATGATGACGATGATCATCGCCGCTGCAGCACTGCAGCGTCGCAGAGGAAGAAGTTCTGGCGCGCGACGCGGTGGAACACTCGCTCGCATGGAGGTCGCGTGGCGAGAGCATCGGCGAGGGCGTCTTCGCACTCGCTCCAGCCCGCCACTGAGAGTCGACACTGCCATCACGCACGTGTGCACACGCTGGTGTTCGAGCTGCTGCGGAGCTCCCACAGCTTCGAGGGCCACGTCTGCGCTCGCATCCTTCGGCGCGAGCAGTTCCCAGCATCGGCGTGCCCAGCAACCTGTCGTCGCTACCTGAACAAAGTGCGCGATTGCATCCAGGATCTCGTGCAGTTCGTCTTGACGTTCCGCGTCGCACAGCTGGAGGCGGCAGGTGGGGTCCACCTCTGCGAGTTGTTCGAATTGGATGCTGTAGACCGCGGAGACCGAGCAAGTTCCGACCAGCAGTCGTGCCCGGAGCTCGCCGCTAGCGTGCAGAGTGCCGTCGAGGCGTTCTTCTGCGGCAACAGAGGCGCGTTGCCCTCCAAGATCGACAAGTGGTGCGCTGCGGTAGCTGGCGCCTCGCGCCTCACTGCGTTCGACCGCAAGCGCGCTCAATGGCGATCGCTACCAGCGTCCAGCGACGAGTTTGCGCTCAGCAATCCAGGTCACGTCGAGCAGTCTGCGGGTGTGGCGCGCGCGATCCGAAGTCTGGATGCGATGGGAGCCGAGACTGCGCCGACCCAGAAGTTGGAGCGCTTCATGGAGAGTGTGCAGGCGCTGAACGATCACATCACGCTCGAACACCCGCCTGGCGCTCTGGGCTCTGACGCGAGCCAAGTGCGCGTGTGTGCTGCCGACGAGCTGCTGCCGCTGCTCATCTTCGCGCTCGCTCGGAGCCGCGTTCGCCAGCCGCCCGTGCACTGCGTCGCGATGCAGCAGCTCTGCGCGTTCGCGTCCGAGCACGGTGAGCGCGTGTACTACCTCACGATGCTCGACACGGCGCTCGAGTTCATCCAGTCGCACCCGTGAGTGCGGAGCGGCGAGAGGCAAGCGTCCAGCTTCAAGTTGCCACAAGATGTCCTTGGTGGGGAGGCTGTTGTGCCACAATCAATTCAAGTGATTCTGTCGCGATTCTGCCCCAGTCTTCCCAGCAGCATACATCCTGTTGAGCAGTTTATCAACCCGCATGCGCCGCTCGTCCGCGTTCGTGCACGAGCGCGAGCGCAGCGCCGGCGTCAGCGCGCGCGGCTTCCGCGACGCACTACACGCAGAAGGGGCGAAGGCACTGTCACCCGCCGCGCGCGGCTTCGTGTTCCGGCACGGGATGCGCGTGTGGACGTTGGCAATCGACCCGGTGGACGAGCGATTTTTGCTCGCGGGCACGGCCACGTCGCGCCTGCTGCTCTTCGACCTGCACGCACTGGACGGTCCGCGCAGCCGCTACGACACGAGCTGCGAGCTGTCGCCGACGTGCTCGGCGCGCGCGGTCGAGAAAGCGGCGGGGGGCGGCGGCGCGCTGCAGTTCGGCGTCTCGAGCGTCGACTGGTACCCGGTGGACGGCGGGCTCTTCGTCTCGAGCGCGCTCGACGGCCGCGTGCGCGTCTGGGACAGCGACGTGTTCACCACCGTGAGCGACTTCGCGCTGGGCGCCAAGGTCTTCGCCGCGGGCTTCTCGCGCGCTTCACCCGCCACACACACGCTCGTGGCGGCAGCCACGGCGAAGCGCGAGGTGCGGCTCTGTGACCTGGCGGTCGGCGCCGCGACGCACTCGCTGCTGGGCCACCGCGACGAAGTCTGGGCGCTCGCGTGGTCGCCCGAGAACGAGTTCCAGCTGGCGTCCGGCGCGCGCGACGGCGAGGTGCGCATGTGGGACATCCGCCGCTCCGGCGCCACTGCGTGCCTGCTCTGCCTCAACCACGAGGGCGGCGCCGCGGTACCGGGCCGCGCGAACGTCGTCACGGACGCCAAGCGGGCACCGAGCGTGTCGCTGAGCGCGGCGGCGCGACCCGCGGCTCGGAAGCGCCAGCGCGTCGACGCACTGCAAGCGCTGGCGTCAACTGGGCGGAGCTCCCGCATGAGCTCGTTGAGCGACCAAGTGCGCCGGAACAACGACCCGCACGCGGCGGCGTCCGTGGCGTCGGTCACCGCGCACCTCGCGGGCGTCAACAGCCTGGCGTACACGCCCGACGGCCGCTTCCTGCTCTCCAGCGGGCTCGACCAGCGGCTCCGGCTGTGGCACAGCAAGAGCGGTGATCACCAGTTTGTGAGCTACGATGGCGTGCAGAACCAGCTCGCGGCGCGCAGCGTGCAGATGGCGGTCGTGCAGGAGGGCGACGCGGTCGACAGCACGCTGGTGTTCCACCCGAACGGCCGCGACGGGCAGCTGAGCGCGTACCAGGTCTTCGGCGACCGCGGCGCGCCGGTGATGCGCGCCACGGCGCACTACAGCCAGATCTCGGCGTGCGTGTATCGCCAGTCGACGCGCGAGCTCTTCACCGGTGGTGAGGACGGCATCATCATGAAGTGGCAGCCACCCCCCGTCGACCTCTGTCCGGATCGCGACGACCAGGACGCCGTCGCCGGCGGCTCGAAGTGCCCACGCGGCGACGCAGACGCGTGGAGCGACGACGACGAGGACGAGGATGGTGCAGCGGCGACAGAGGTCGGCGACGTCTTCATCCCGCCGATCCTCCGCCGCGACTGAGGTGACCGTGGCTCGGCGCTGGGGGACTTGCGAAGACGCAAGTACACAATGTGAATCAAGTGATTTATTATCATTTTTGCGAAAAGGAAAGACAACTTCAAGATAACCTCGAAAGCAGTGACCTGACCCGTCAGCCATGGCGACGACGACGACGCCGTCGCCGACGGCATCTGCGTCTGCGGGGCCGCCCGGGACCCTCAAGCACGCGGCCGACTTCTTCGGTAAGGAGGACGCGGCCGGCGTCGACAAGTTCATGACCGTCGCGTTCCGCGCGCTGCACGAGCAGCGCCTCGAGGAGGAGCTGCGCGCCGCGAAGCTCGAGACCGAGCGGCTGCAGGCGGAGAACGGCGCGCTCACGCGGGAGCTGCGCGCGCTACAGACGTCATTCGACGCGAACGTTGGTGACCGCGAGCGCGTGCTGGCGTTCAAGGCGAAGCGCATCGAGGAGCTCAACCTGAGGCTCAAGGAGTCCGAGGCGATCAACGCGTCACTGCTGGCGACGCTGAGCGGCAGCGCCGACGGCGTTGAGAGCGCCGGCTCGCGCGCATCGATGGTGGCGCTGCTGAGCAGCGGGAAGCCGCTCTTCCACGCGCTCGAGGCGTGCAAGGAGCACGAGTTCCGGCGCCTGTTCGACGAGAAGCGCGCGCAGTGCGAGCAGCTGGCGCAGCAGCTGGACGCCGACGCCGCGCTCGTGCGCGAGATGCGCGTGTTCCAGGGCGAGAAGCTGCGTCTCGAGGCGCAGATCGATCAGCTTCAGGCGCGCACGGCCACCGTGGTGGCGCAGAAGGACGAGGAGGTGCACTTCCTCGAGCGCAAGCTCGTGTTCGAGCACGACCGGCTGCGACGTGAGAAGGACGCGGACGTCCGCGCGTGCCAGGACGAGATGGAGCGCCACATGCGCCAGCAGCTAGACGTCACCACACAGCGCACGATCGAGGAGAACGAGCGCGTGCAGCTCGAGCTGCGGTACCAGAGCGCGCAGCTCGAGAAGCTCGTGAAGCAGCTCGATCGGCTCGCGGTCGAGAAGAAGCGCGAGCAGCACGAGAAGCGCATCTTCGAGGACATGAACGCGAGTCTGAGCAAGCGCGTCAAGTTCTACGAGCAGCTCTTCGCTAAGATGCAGGAGAAGGACCAGCTGCGGAGCACGCACGCGCGCGCTCGTGCGGTGCTGCCGAGCGACGCCGACGCTGACGCCGACCCGCCTGCCAGCGTGCGCTTCCACTCGCCCCGGAAGCCTCCGCTGCCGTCTCTCGACGCGCCACACGAGCTCCCGCTCTCGAGCAACCAGTCGGCGTTCTCACCGTCGCCGCCGCGCCTGCGCCACCCCAGCAGCTGGAGAGACGGCGACGACGACGAGTGGGGGCGATCGCTCGTCGACGGCGGCGACCAGCTCAACTCGGCCGCAGACGCGCTCGAGGCGCACTTGCAGCAGCGCGCGTTCGCGAGGAAGCAGGTCGACGCCATGCTGTGCTTTCACCTGACGCGACACGAGCGCCAGCAGCAGCAGCAGCAGCAGCGAGCGGTGAGCGTGCGGCGGATGTGCTGCGTCGACGGTCGGTGCTTACACCAAGTGTGTGGTGGTGCGTGGAGCAGCCGCGAACAGCGAGCGTCGAGCGTCAGAGAGGAGTCGTCATGGGGCCAGTGCCGCTCGTGAAGAAGCGGATCGTGCTCTCCAAGGCGGTGTACTCTCCGTCAAGCTACCAGCGCGGCCGCAAGCTCGCGGACAACCCGGTGCGGTGACGCAGCCCGCATCGACAAGAACTGGCAGCCAGGAGAGACACTCACTCGTTGCATGGTATTGACAACTCCCACAGACGACGCTGGACGCGTTCATCCGGCAGCACGCGACGATCCCGCCGCGCCAGCGACCGCCTCCTGGCGCCAGCAAGCCCCCGCAGATCGACACCGATGCTGCTGACGGCGCGTCCGCACCAGTGGCAACAGTGTTGCCGGGGCTGGTGCCGCGAGCGCCGGCACCTGACAGATCCGAGATGTGGCGCGCACGACGCAGCCCGTCACCACCCGAGTCGCCCGCGACAGCACGCTTCTGACTTGACACGCACGTCGTCAACAGCGTGGGAATGCACTGATGCGCACGCTGCGACGCGCTCGCCTGCCTCACTCAGATCAGATCTTCCCCTTGCCGATGCCGAACTGGTCCTTCGCGCGGCGCAGAGCCCCCATGACGACCGCCAGGTCCGCGCTGTCGCTC
>JAASFS010000447.1:0-17965 GCA_023333865.1 Globisporangium perplexum | reverse complement strand
CTCTTCCTCGCGCTCGCGAGCTTCCTGCTCGTCGAGAGTCCGGCGTGGCTGCTCACGATGGCGAAGCGCGACGAGGCGGCGCGAGTGATGCAGCGAATCTACGGCGAGGAGAACGTCTCGCTCGCGTTCACGTGGTTCGAGTCGCAAGTCAATCCGTCGGACATCGAGTCCCCTCGCGTTGTGTCGGAGGAACAACCCATGACTGACCCGCAGCAAACGGCGCAGAGCACAGTATCTCAGCTCGTGTCGAAGCTCTTCCGGCGGCAACTGATCGTCGCAATCGGCATCGCGTCAGCGCAGCAGCTCTCGGGCATCAGCGCTGTCTTCTACTACTCCTCGAGTCTGTTCAAGGACGCCGGGATCTCGGACGACCGCATCGGAAGCTTGATAGTCAACATCATGAACCTCCTCCCGCCGTTCACGACCGGATACTTCGCGAACCGATTCGGATACCGCCGCATCATCCTCTTCGGCTTCCTCGGCATGCTTGCGAGCGCCGTGGGCATCACGATCGCGTTCATCGCGAATGCCGCGGAGCTCTCGATTGTCTTCACCGGGACGTACGTCGCAGTGTACGCAATGAGCCTCGGTCCCCTGGTCTACGTCGTCACTGCCGACTTGTTTCCGGACACGGTGCGCGGCACCGCCGTGTCGATCTGCATCTTCTTCAACTGGCTGTCGAACCTCCTCACCGGCATCACCTTCCCGTACATCGCGGACGCCCTCGAAGACTTCGGCTTCCTGCCGTTCATCGCGATCCTCGTCTTCTTCTACTTCTTCACGCTCCGTCTCGTCCCGGAGACGCGCGGCAAGACGAGCGACGAGATCCAGGACGCATTCCGCAAACTGCGCGAGCACACGTCGTCCAACCACACGGAGGAAGGCAGCAACTACTCCGACCCCGCGTAGATTTAGTCGTTAGTCGTTGTTGTGCGTGCAGTCTCCCTCCTTGAACGAACTCGCTACCCGCCGTGCATACGGTGGTAGATCACCTTGCGGATGTTGCCGGTGAACTCCAAGTCGAAGAACGGCTCGATGGGCTTGAACTTGGCTCGCTCGACGCGCTCCTCGAGCTCCAGAAACTCCTCCGCGGCGCGCTCTCGCAGCTCAGCGTGCTCGCTCTTGTCGCTCGCTCTCTCCGCGAACGGCTGAATGAACAGGTGGTTGAGCACCATGGCTCGCAGGTATGAGATCTCCTTCAGGCGCTTCAGATTCTGCGACGCCGCAAACATGACGCTGCTTCGTTGGAGGAGATCGAGAGCCCGCTGGTACGAGGAGCTCCCACCACTCGGCATCTTTCGGGTGTCGTCATTGCTCGCGAGCGCGCTCTTAGCTAGCAGCAGCAGACACTCGCCTCGCACGTTCACATCTCCGTGCTCCATAACCAGCGGCATCTGCGCCTCCAGCAAGCTGTCGGCGCGGTCGAGAGTCCCCATCGACACGTAGATCTCAGCCAGCACGAGGTGAACTTCGGCGAGAAGCACGTCGTACTGCTGCAGTTGGCAGATCCGAGCGACCTCCAACGCTGCATTCAGCGCGCTGAACGGTGCTTCCGCTCTCGCGGCGCCGTGGAGCACCTGCGCTGTCACAAGAAGTGTCCGCGCGTGCAGATACGCCAGCTCGTGGTCGATGCAGATCTTCTCGACGGCACCTAGGAGCGCCAGGCTCCCCGAAAAGTCTCCTGTCTCGTTCAGCAGCACTGCTTTCGCCACGAGTGCTTCAATATGCGCCGGCAGGTCTTTGTGAGCTGGAGACAGCTCCAGCAGCAACTCGGAGTGCGCTTTTGCGCGGAGGAACTGTCCGCAGCGCAGAGCCCACAAGAAGAAGAGGCCGTTGAGCTTGCGCTGGACCGGCGCGTGGTAGATCAGCTCTCCGTTTGCGACGTCGTCGATCGTGTCCGCGAGGAACGACAGCCCGCGAGCATAGATGTTCGCGCCTCCGACGTCCTCGTCACCAAGGTGGCACGTCGCCAGACTGCAAACGCTGAGCGCGACTTCACACGCACTCGCGGCATCTTGGAAGCAGAGGAAGTGTATCCGGTCGAACATGGCTCCAAGCGTGCGCTGGCCGAGCACCTGCCAGCTCACGGCAGACGACAGAAAGAGCTTCCCGCTCAATCTCCACATGTGGTCGAGGACGCTGTCCACAGACTTGATCCAGCGTATTCCGCTCTCGGTCTGCGCTGGCTGGAGATTTGAGCTGCCTTGCTGAGCAGCAGTCAGCTGCGGCTGAACGCCTCCGAACGTGCCTCGGACGCCAGCCCCTGCGCCACCACTGCTTGTGCTCATTGTCGACGGCACTGCGTTCACGCTTCGCACGATTTCTTGCAAGCGATGCCAGATGTGAAGAGGGCGAGGAGACGGCGCTTGCGATGCGTACACTGCCGGAAGAAAGTGAACGCCTTGGTGGTCCTGAGACGAACCAAATCGATCGGTGCTTGGACCCCGCAGTATGTCGCTCTCGATCTGAGTCAGCGACGCCAATGTCTCGAGCGACGGGAGACGAAGCTCCTTCGCGCGCTCAATGCAGCTTCTTAGAAGACCCAGCACCTGCTCTTTCGACCTTCCCAGCTTCAGGTACACACGAATGAGCCACGACAGCGCGAACGCCACGCAGACGTGGTCGCCGTAGTGCTGAGCCACGCGAATCGCTTCTTGGACGCTTTCGTACGCCGCCTGGTGGTGATCGAACAAGATCTGCAGCCCAGCGAGGTTAAGTGCCGCGTACTGGATGCCTGTTCCGTGGACATGCATACCGCCTGCTGACGAACCGGATGCACCGAAGGTCGGGTTCCCGTTCGCGTCGACCGACTCGGGACTGCTCACTGGTGCGCTTATCTTGGCCGACGACAGCGCGATGTCGTGGTACTGATGCAGGCTGTCGAGCGCGCCTTGGTAGTCTCGCCGGTGCAGAAAGTCCAAGTATTTGACGAACAGGACGCTCGCGCTCGACGTGTCGGTCTCGGTCACCCGGCGCAGCTGCGCGCTGAGTAAGTCGCCGTCGTCGTTCGTGCGTGTGTCCCCAGTCGCCGTGCGTTCGCGCTCGATCGCCCGCATCATGTCGTGAAGAACGAAGTTCATCTGGTCGTGCGTCCACACCGACACATCGAGTGGTTCAGTTGACACTGCAACGGCGAGCGGCGGAGGCGTCGTGCTGGTTGCCGGCGGCTGCGGCGGCGACTCTGTCGACGACTGCGAGCTCTGCGCGATCGGAGCAAAGCCCGTCAAGCCGACTCCCGATACTCTGGCCGGGATCGGAGACAGCAGCAACCCGTCCCCAGCACCGCCTTGCCACAGGAACTCCGCCGAGCGTCGCGAGCTCTCGGACGTCGGCGACGCCTCGACATCCATCTCCATGGATTCGTCCTCGCTCGCACTGCCACTCTCTGCGGCATCGCTGACGACGGACGCGTCTTCGCTGGCACTCGGGTCGCCCTCGGCGGCGACAGCGGCGCGTGCGCGCGCCTCATCCTCCTGGAACTGCGCCACGTACTGCACGACGTCGTCGAAGAGCCTGGAGAGGCCGTCGAAGAGCAGCCGGTTGACCGCGAGCAGGAACTTGCGCACGAAGACGCCGAGCGGACTCTGGCGCGTCAGCAGCGAGCTCGTCGAGTCGCCGTCGCCTCCGGTGGTGCCGCGCGGGGCGACGCACTCTGCCACGCGATCGACGACGTTGCTGACTGCGTCAGGCGAGTCGACGGTCGCCAGGATGCCCACGAGGACGCTGGAGAGCGCGAGAAAGTCCTCGGCGTGGTCCACGCGGCGCTGCAGTCGTCGCAGCAGACTCGCAAGCGCCGTGAAGCGCGCGTCTGGCCGTGCAGCACATCGTTAGAGCTAGGGATTTCGCTGTTCGATGCTGCCAGCACGGTGCGAGCGAGCCACCGACCGTCGTCCACCGCCGCATCTGCCATCGGCTGCTGCAGTTCGTCGACGAGGAAGAGCGCGAGCGCGTTGAGCGACACCCTGGAGACGGCGCGCCGCTCGCCATCGCATCCGTCGTCGTCGTCGCCAGAGTGTTTGTCCTGTGTCGCGTTCTCCTGGCTCTGGCGCACGAGTTCCGCGATGAGGACGCTCACGCTCAGCACGTAGCTGTTGGCGACGTGCAGCCGCATCGCGACGAGCCACTCGGCAGCGAGGCCGCGGTGATGGCGATGGCGATGGCGTTGGTGACGATATCTCGTCTTATTGAAAGCGACGAGAATGTAATAGTGACAAAATCCAGTACTTGGCTGTTGTCACTATCACCCCGATTTAGTGACTTAGTGACCTCCCAGCAGCGACGCTCGCCTGCCACACGCGGACTGTCACAACAGTCACGACAGTCCTGCGATCATCCAGCGCGTGCACCAGCACCAACCCGCAGCGCACCGCGCCGCTCACTTCTCGCTCGCTCGCTCCCTGCTCTCGCCAGCGACCACCATATCCGCCCCTACGCTCACCGCCGACGCGCCGCCGCCTGCGGGCAACAGCAGCGGCGGCGGCGGCAGCGGTGGAGGCGGCAGCAGCAGCCTCTCGCCCGCGTCCCCGAGCTTCGCCCCACCTGCCTCCGCCACTGCAGACCCGAACCCGCTGCTGGCGCTGCAGACTGTCGTGGCGGGGGAGCTCGTGCCGATCAAGCAGCGCAGTCGCGCCGCGCAGCAGCTCGAGAGTCATGTCCGCTCGGTTGCGACGCCTTCGCCCGCGCTCTTCGTCACCTTCGAACCCTACCTGTCGCTGCTTGTGGCGATCGCCACGGCGCCGGCCAAAGCCACGCGCGAGGTGCAGGAGAGCGTCTCGTGCATGTTGCGCGCGCTCGCGGGTCACAGCCCGCACAAGTACGTTGCCCGTGGGGGCGTAGACCCTGCGAGGACGGCATTCGCGCTCACACCCACGCTGTTGTTGTTGTTGCTGCTGCTGAAGGTTCGTCGAGTGGATCACGCAGAACCTGCACGCACACCCGGGCCACGACGTCTGGTTCATCGACTGGACGTGCAGCTTGCTCGTCGAGGCGGAGCTCCGGATACCGCGCACCGAGTCTGACGGTGCAGCAGCCAAGGACAGGAGCGCGCCGCGCGGCAGAGTGTGGAAAGAGAAGACGATGGAGTTCCTGGAGTTCGACACAGCGATGGCGCGCAGCGTCTCGCTGTGGCGCACCATCTTGGACTACACGAGTGACTTGGAAGTGGTGGCTCAGGTGGTGCGGTCGGTCCAGTATCTGTTCGCCCTCGAAGGCGCCGACGGCGTTCAGTCCCAGTGCCAGGCGCTCTTGCTCAAGAAGCTGCAGCCGCACTTCGTGAACATCGCCGATGTGCTCGTCGGGTGGGCGATGAACACAGGTCCGCATTGCTCACTCCGGTAAGAAGCTCTGGCTGCGCTCTCTGGGGTGTGCTGTGCATCGTTGACGTACAACCCGCGATGCGCGACAGGGAGGAGATCGTGTCAGTGCTGGATGCGCTTCACCAGCTGTGGGTGGACAACAGCGTCTTCAGCACCCAGCTGCTGTCTTCGTTCGCGCAGGCTAGTGGTTCATGCGAGCAGTGGCTCTTGATCTCTTGCTACTCGAACAGCAAAGGGCCAATGCTGACGCTCTCGGGTGATGCGTGCGCAGGATATCGAGTCTTTGACTGCGTCGAGTGAAGCGCTAGTGACGGATGACGGTGATCGGCTCAATACCGTGGTGGTGTGTTTCATGTTGGTGGCGCGAAGTGTTCCTGATCTTGGTGCGTCTTGCGGTGCTTCTCGAGTGTCAAGTGGTGTGGGTTGAGTCTCCTCTTGCTCACACGCGCTCTGTGTGATAGCCTTTGCGGCCTCGGACGAAGTTGAGAACCTGCTCGCAAGAGTACTTCGATGTGCGACGGCGTCTCGCCACGGCGTCTTCTCGTACGTAGCAAGCTGCTACCGTCTGCGTTGACCTTACCGCTCACGCCCGCATGCTGGTATGTCTGCATGGCGAACAGAGTGTTCTGTCTGTCGAAATGCGCAGAGTTCCTGTTGTCAATGGCGTCTTTGCGCGCAACGCAGTTTCCTCGTCTCGAGGTGCGCGCAGTCCGCTTCCTGCTGACGCAGACCGCTCTGCTGTCCCGAAACCACGATTGCGAACTTGCTGGAGTGACCTATATCCTCGATAAGTCAAGAGACTTGCTGCAACGAGAGATCGAAGCGGCGCAAGGTCGCACACAGAGCAAGGAGGACGCGGCGGGGCTCCTGCGCGATTCGATTCGCGTCTCTGGCGATTCGCACAAGGAGACCCAGCAGAAAATCTTCAAGGCTCTACTGACGTTCTCAAGCTTCAATGCGCCGAAGATACTGGCCGAGCTTGTCGTTCTTCTCGCTCGAATCGGTGGCACAGACGCTTTGAAGGTAACGTCTACTCTGAGGGGGGATGTTTGCCTCTTGGAGCAAATCACCTGACCGAGCTGTTCTTCTTTCTTGGCGTGTCGTCTGTCTCAGACACTCGCCGACGACGCGCTTCGGAGCACATCGAAGATGAGGATGGATCAGCGGACGTACAGCCTGTTCTGCGCGGCTTGCTTCGTTCTTACGATCAAAAGCGTCGATTTGAGCCTGTTCCAAGACGGCGAGGCGGAACTCGAAGCTGTGATGAAGATTCTGATGAAGAGGTGGAGATCGAGGCCGACATCCAAGGAGCAGTGGTGGTATTCTCGAGTGCTTGTGAAGGTCTCTCGCGCATGCTTCCGCTGGTTCGAGTTGTCGCCGAGCAGCAACGCATCATCCGTGGCTGACGACCTGAGCTCCTGCATCATCCGGTCATCGGTGGCAGAGCTCGTCGTCGACAGCTCAGCAACTGTGCTTGGCAGATCATGCTTCAGCGAGGCAGAAGTGCTTGAGCTCGTCGACTTCCTGTTGTCGAGAGCATCGTCGCAGTTGGAGATTCCTCGCCAGTATCTGGTAGCGATTGCCAACAGGGTGAAGTCGCGGCTCGGAGGACCAAAGGGGGAAACCAGCGATGTGTGCGCTCGTATTCTCAAGAAGTTGGCGTCTCGGTATGGAGTGTCGAGCCTCGGTCCAGTTGTGTTCGGGATCGGTTTGGATCTCGTGCTTGACCCTGATCTCGGAGCCGACGGCGGCACGATGTGCGGGATTCTACCCATTCCAGCTGTGTCGATGCTCGTGGCAAGGGAGCCATCAAGTCGTCCGACGCAAGTCTCGAAGCCAGAAGTCGCTGCGTTTTCGGCGTTGGACTTCGCGAGCGTCTTTGCAGCGTTGAGCAAGCGAGACAGCAGTCTAAGAGCGTGGCGCCGACTGTGTTCCACGATTCAGACGCGATCACACGGCGAATCCGACGAGAGCAATGCGCCGAATCGTACGTCGTCGAACGCCTCGCTGCTGCTCAAGACCGTTCGCGAAGCTGCCGCATGGTGTGTTCAAAACCGCCTGCGAACGCATTTTGGAGGACCAGCGCAAACTTTTTCGAGCATCGAGCGCCTTCTAATGGTGCACGCAAACCCGGAGCTCGAGATGGACCCAGCCGCCAACGGCGATGACAGCGCTGGCGAGACACGGAACAAGGGTCGCAGCGCCGTGAACGCCAGCTTGTCCAAGTCAATGGCACTGGAGTTCGTCAGTGCACTGGAGGTGCATATCTCAAACGCGGCGTTTGCGGTCGGTGAGGAGCAGCGCGATCCGGACAGCGATGCGTACAAGACCCTCATGTTCTACAGAGCGAACAAGCGGGTTTGCGAAGACTGGCTCAGCCGAATACGCCCTCTTCTGCTGGACATCTCGGAGGCACTGTCGATTCCCGACCTCGCGAGACATCACGCACACGCGATCGTCTCAGCCGCGACTCGTCGTTTGACAAGACTGCTGGGACCTGCGAACGCTCAATCAGTGCCATCCAGTCTGACCGACATCCAGCACTCGACGACCGACCTCGACGCGGCTCTTTTCGTGCTCTGCAGAATATTCTGCGAGGCGAAAGATGTCGACTCGATCGTCGGGTTTGAAAAGTGGCGAGACTCGCTCTCCTCAGCGCTTGAAAGTCGAGTGCTGGCACAGACGAACCGTGCGGCCGAGTGGGGTGAATGTTGGGGTCGGTCGCTGTTTCCATGGATGAAGGCTGTCCGACTAGCAGCGGAGATGCGATACGAAGACGCTGTAGTCGAGTATGAAGGTGTTCTGAGCACGCTGTTTTCCGGATACTCGATGGTATCAGGACAAGCAGCCGAACGCGCAGCGGAAATTCTGTCCGACCCGGTGCGGCATCTTCGGCTGTCACCAGGTGCTTTGCTCGGCTGCATCAAGCACTGCGCCGCGTGCTACTCTGCCACTAGAAGCTGGAGCAAGCTGCGCGCCTTTGTGACGAAGGTTGTCGCTTTGGTTTCTTCAGTTGAAGAGCAGGAATCGACGACCAGTGCTTTGCGAAGTGTGCGCGAGTGCTGCGCTGTCTGGAAGATAGAGCTCGACTGGATCTCTGCTCTCGAAGCCACCGAGAACGACACCGATCAGGACTTGCCGATCGCAAACGGAGGACTCAGCGAAGAGTCGAATGGACTGAAGAGCTGGGGAATTCTCGACGAGCAAGATCGGCGGAGCTTCGCATACCGCGACCGCAGGCACACTTGTGCTGACGACTACGTTCGACTGCGGGCAGATTTGGTGCCGTTGGCTATGCAGCCGAGCATATCTGGTTCGCTTGCGGGCGAGTGTATCGAGAAGGGAACCGAACGCGTGCTGCTGCGTCTTCTCGAGCTATCGCCGAACACCCAAGGTTGGCTTTCAGCGGGAGCAGGCATTGGCGCCATCGGAGAGGCTGCCGCGACAGCACCGGTGTTGAATCCTGCCTGGCATGATTCGGGTTTGTGGAGTAAAGCACTTTTCGGGCGGCCATCAACGCTTCCGAGCCACGGCTACTCAACGGATGCGCAACGAAACGAAGTCAGCATGCGACTCCTCGTGGAAGTGGCAAGACTTGCTCGAAAGCAGAGAAACTTTGAGCTGGTGGCTCGTGTTCTCGGTGAAGCCGCAGCTCTCCCAGTGGATCGATATCAAGAACTGGTGATCCTGGAGAGGTCGCAGTTATTGTCTTCACTGGGCTTCCACGGCGAATCGTCTGGGCTGCTCGAGCAACTGTGCGAAGAAATCGTTAGCGCAAGCGCTAGAGGGTGGAACGGAACTCTCCGAATCGAGCCGTTGCTTCTCCAAGCCGAGACGTTCGACCAACCGCAGACGCTCGAGCGCACGACTTTCATGAACACTTTGGTCAGTCGTGTCAAGATTGGAGAGCCTGACGACTTGAACGAGCTGACTTTGCGCGAGCCAGTCGAGCTGGGCCACGATATGAAGGGCAGGCTCCTCGCGGCTGCGACCAAGATCGATCGGTCTTCCAGTCGAGCGTGGCTGCAGTACAGTAATTGGTGCTACATGAAGGCGAAACAGGAGACAGAACGACTCGCAGCGCGGAACGGCTACGTTGAGATGAACGCGGCAGAGGAGGCGCGCCTTGTGTACCTTCTGGAAGCATTGCGACTGGACAAGAGTGATCGCGATGCCGTGGTTCGATGCTTCCTGCATTTGATGGAGAACGAAGGCTTGATCGCGCAGCGGTACGACAATCTCCACCAGCTTTGTCTTCTCCGCGCATCCGTGGGTGTGGACCAGGGCGTAGTAGACCAAATTGTGTCGCTGCAGCAGACGTGTCATGCCCGAGCTCTGCGATTTCACAAGATTGCAGTGGATGGGTATGGCAGCTACCTTATCGCGATGGGTTCGAACAGTCCGGATGGTCGAGAGCAAACGACAAGCGTCGTTCTTCGTATTCTGCGTCTGCTTACAAGATTCGGTGCTGAGCGAGTGGTGGCAAGTGCGGTGGAGAGTGTTTTCAAGCACAGTCCCGTCGCTCCTTGGCGCAAGATTGTTCCTCAGCTCCTGTCGCGTGCCGTCCACCCGGTGTCTGCTGTCGCGTCGCTGATCTGCAAGATGCTCCGACGCTTGGCGCACCACTCGCCTCGGCTGGTTGTGTATCCCGCAGTGGTTGACTCGCTGTCTGCAATACCCAATGGAGCGGAGACTTCTGAACTCGGGAAGGCGGGGAAGGCAGGGAAGTTGGAAGCGGTGCTTGAAGAGTTGCGAGCAGAATCCGGAAACCTCGTCAGTGGTGTACGCTTGCTCGTGACGGAGCTTCAGCGCATATCGATTCTGTGGGACGAAGCATGGATTGCCACGCTGCACAAACTGTCAACAGACGTGTCGAGAAGAGCCAACACTCTCGAGAAAGAAGCCGCTCGAGTGGATAAGAACCTGTCGCTGTCACTCGAAGAGAAGGTCGATCTGGCGCGGCGCAAGTTTGTCGCGATCATGAAGCCAATCCTTGTCTCGGTCGAGCGACTGTGGGATGAGACTTGCGGACAAGCGGGGGATTTGGATGCGCTGACGCCGCACGAGCGGCTTTTCTTGCACCACTACGGTGGACGGATCGAAGGCGCAACGTCGCGGCTGCGAGATGCGTGCAATGCAGACGCGGTGTTCGATGTCACCGTGGGGCTTCCCGGACCGAGTTTCGTGTGGAATCCGTTTGTGGAGATCCTCAAATCGCTGCAGAACTCGACAGGGCGGAGCGAAAGTCTCCCTCTCGACGAGATCTCTCCGGCAATGGCTTCCATTTCGGTGAGGCATCTCTCGATCAACATGCCAGGCGTTCTGTCTTTCAGCGCTGAGAACGTATCGGATGCTCCAACGGTATCTGTGCGAGAGATTCGCTCGGCAGTGATGGTGCTCCGGACAAAGACGAAACCGAAGTGCCTGGAGTTCTTTGGCTCCGATGGAAAGCCGTACAAGTACTTGCTGAAGGCGCGCGAAGACCTTCGTCTTGACGAGCGAATCATGCAGTTCCTGAAGACAGCGAACGAGTTTCTCAAGGCGGACTCGTTCGCCGCGGCTCGAGACTTGTCTGCGCAGAACTACAGCGTGATCCCTCTGTCTCGAGACTCGGGGTTGATCCAGATGATTCCAGATGTCACCCCGATGTTCCAGGTTTTCTTGAATTGGAGCGACCAGCCCGGCAGCCACAGCTCGCGTACAACTGTGCCAGAGTCACCATCGAGTAAGACTACTGGCGCGTTGGCGAGTAGCCTCACGGCGCAGCAACAGTCGCCAACTGTTGCATTCTATGCAAAACTCAAGCAGTATGGGGTCACGGACGTATCCCCGAACCAGAGGCAGCAATGGCCAGAGTCCGTGTTACGGCAAGTGTATCACGACCTAGTTGCACAGCGACCACGGAACATTCTGCAGCAAGAGATAGCTATGGGAAGCGGCGACATCCGGGAGAGCTGGTCGAAGATTACACGTCTGAGCAAGTCGCTGGCTGTGATGTCGGCTCTCGGGTATGTTGCCGGACTCGGTGATCGCCATTTGGACAACATCCTGCTGTGTCCAAGGACCGGCGATGTGCTGCACATCGACTACAACGTATGCTTCGACAAAGGACTCAAGCTGAAGGTTCCCGAGATCGTGCCTTTCCGGCTGACTCCGATGCTTCAGGACGCACTCGGTGTGACCGGTGTGGAGGGAAAGTTCCGTGTCGCGTTTGAAACAGCGCTCCGCGTTGTGCGGGCGGACGATGCTCGTGAGGCGTTACTGACGTTACTAGAGGCGTTTGTGTACGACCCTCTCGTCGATTGGACTGGCGAGGAGACACGGAAAGGGGTCTCTGAAGATCTCAAGTCTCGACTGGAAGTGAACGTGAATTTGTCGCTGTTTCTCTCGCGTGCAGAAGAGCGCCGCCACGATGCACTGGCGTACGAGCACAAGTTGGACTCAGCGCTGGCAGAGCTGTGGCGCAGTCTCGACTCGTTGCCGGCTCAAGTTTCTGGTCTGTTCAACGATACGGCCCAGCTGGAACATCTGGATCAACTAGAGGCGAAACTGTCGGCGGAGCTGGTTTGCATGGAGGAGAAGCGAGCAGAATGCGAGACATTGCAGGCAAAGTGCTCCAGCGAGCTAAGTGCAACGGAGTCAAGGCTCGAAGAAGTGAAGGTAGGGCTTGCCGACTTCGCTGTGAAATGCCTGAAGAAGCACGAACAGATCCTGGCTTGGAAGCGAGCTGTTGCTCCGAATTCAAGCCTACACTCGCGCGCAGACACCCTTGCAGCGACGGCGCACACCTCGTTCACCTCCCTTTGTAGCCAGCTGTCTGAGTTGACAGGCTCGGTTCCAGGACCGCTTCTATCGAGGGATCAGCTTGCATCGCTGCTCGCAAAGTGCCAAGCTGTTGACACTGGTGTCGCGCGCGCCAGGTTTTCGCTGGAATCGGTGATGGCGAGCCTGCGTCCCTGGCTCGCATCGTACAGCCAGTGTCGGCAAGATGTCGACGCGTTTGTGCACATGGAAACTGGGTTGCAAGCGAACGACATCTACTGGCTGTGGTGGAGGCGCTGCGAGGAGTATTTGAACGCGATCGAGGGGATGGACGTGAAGACTGCCAGAGATCTTGTGTCTTCGACAACTGCATCCACACTGGTGGCCAGTCCCAGTCGAGTCAGCGAGTCTGTGCAGACGGTCGAGCGGCTCGAGCAGCTCGAGCAACGCGCTTCAATCACCCAGACTGCCTACGCCGACAAGATCGCGTCGATCGAAGCACTGTGCGAAGACCAAGTTCAGCATCTCTTCTCGGCGTTGTCCGCGCTGAAGCTGTCTAATGCCCAGGGACAGCGTCTGCTCAAGCTAACTGGGGCGACGTGGATCGTGTCGCAGTTTGATCGGTGCCAAAGCGAGAGCTCAAGCTACAAAAGCGATTTTTCGGAGATCCCGGTTCTCTCCGAGTTGGCACCTTTCCGCTCGCTCCTTGGCGCTGCAAAAGCGTGCGCTGCGCTCCTGGATGTCGTGGCGACGCCAAAAGGCGCCATGAAAAGGAGTCGTGCGACTGATCTTCTCGCAACGGTGTCTGGCGTCACGAAAGAGGAGAACGCAGCTTCATACTCTGTAGCGCTGGGGCGACTCGTCGACGTGCTCGAAAGTATGCAAGATGTGTACACCGCGATCGGCGAGAACTTCATCGGAGGCGCACCTGGAAAGCGCCTGAAGCGAGGTGCGACACAAGCCTGCGTCTCGTTGATATCGTGTGAGCTGTCGAAGGGCAACACTTCAGTCCAAAGTGTGCTCGACGCTGCAAGCACATGTGGCGGGAAAGGCTCCCAGAATCTCGCAGAGATGTTCGAAGAGTGTCCGGCGATTCGAAGCGTACTGCAGACCGTGCTATCGATGCTCGACCGGTTCGAATCATTCGCCAAGAGCTGTTTGGGAACTGTGGACGCGCTGAGCGAGTCAGAGAAGAACAGCTGGGCGGAGCTGGTTCTCGAGATCTGCAATGCGCAAAGCGACAGCGATCTCGACGTTCAAGCAACGACATCCGAAGCGGTGATCCGAGAGAGGTTCTTGTCACACGCCACGACGTTTCTCCAGGAGCACGTGTCGAAGGCGTTCGAACACATACTCTCGGACATCGTCGTGCACGAATGGAAGTTCGCGTTCAGCTTGCAAGATGACAGAAGCCGCGTTCTCAATCGCTGGGCAGTGTTCACTGCATTGCAGATTCCGGACATATTTCCATCAACACAGGCGCATCCGGCTCACTCGAGGGAAGTGGAGGCAGCAATGTCGGCGCTCATGAACACTTGCGATACGTATGGCGTACAACTTTGGGAGCAAGCGGCAAGCGAACGGTGGATAAGTTCCGTTGGCGCAGCGTATCGGTACCATCGGTGTCGACTGTGGTATTCGTACTGGTTTTCGGGTCAAGCGCCATCCATCGAGTACTCGGGGCAGATGACGCAGGCGCAGCTACTCGCGTCGATGCCCGCTTTCGCCGCGGAACTGAGAGGACTGTCGAACGAGCAAGCGACGCTGGGCTCTCTTGTGCTCGAGCTCGCTCAACAACTGGAGTATGCAGCATCACAGATGCCGTTCGCGAGCTCAGAACTCAACTTCCACGACCGAGTGCAGGTGTGCTACTCTCAGGCGTCGTCGGTGTTCGAGTTTACCCGGGACCTCGCTGATCTGCTGCAGGGCATCAGCATTGTCGAGACATCAGCAGAGACCGCCTACATTCGCGGCATCCCAGCGGAGCTCGAAGTGGATGCGATCGGGCGAGCGATGCAACAGGAGTGCCTTGACGCGGCACAAAGCGTCGACACTGCGCGAAAGCAAATGCTCGACAAGTCAGAAGCTGTGGCGCGGCTGAGCGAGGATCTGCACGAGAAGCGAGTGGCACACCAGCAAGTGGAAATCGCGAGAAACGATCTTGCGCGCAAGCTGCAAGCGGTCTGTCACGACCGAGAGGCATCCATTGTCACAGCTGCGATCGGGATCACAAAGCGCGTTCATCGGGTGCTGGCGCTTCTGAGGGCGTTCGATAAGCTCAAGGCTCCCCTCACTCGAGAGAGAGAAGGGGTAGACGACCCGCTGGCGCTCGCGGAGTCGGAAGACGCGAAGAGTCGAAGGCGTCCGAGTGCTGTCGCGCCAAAGGGGGTAGCAGAACCGGATCACGACGCGTTTTCGTTCATGGAGAACGAGCGGTTGGTAAGGATTCTGTTGCGCAACATCAGGTCTGCCGAACACTTGAAGGCGCTCGAAGGCATCCTTGACAAGCACGAGAAGAACAGCTCGACTCTCCATGGTGTTGTCGCCTCGATCGGCCATGCGCTCCGCCAGTTCTTGGTGGACGCGCAAGCGCGAGATGCGTCGAGTGACGTTTCTTTAATGTCCAGTGGTCGGTCGTCTTCGGCGTGGGGTTCGACGTTCGCGGGGGCCGCGCTGCCCCCGTCGAGCGAGCAGAACGGCGGAGCCGTGGTGCTGTCACGTCCGCAGTTGTCGAGGTCGTTCGAGATGATGAAGGCACTGATGGCGATCAAGTCTACTCTCGTGATTGAGCAGAGTGTTGCCGGCGCAGACCATGCGGGAGGCAACCTGCTCGACATCGCGAACAAGCTGGTGCAAGTGTGTTTCAAGCTGTTCTTCGAAGCGACCGAGCTGAGCGATCGGCTGTCGTCGCTCGAGACGAGCCCATCCGATGCCAGTGACGACGATGGTGGCGGAGATGGTCCGGAAGACGAAGACAGCTTCAACGTGATGGTCAAGAGCGAAGTCACCTCGGCCGCGAGCACGGGCAATGCAGAAGCAGACTTGGACCTAGAGATCAGCGGAGGCTCCAACGGTGCGCACATCCAGGAGAAGAACCGGCACGGAGTCCAAGTGCTGAAGCGCATCGAGGAAAAATTGTGCGGCCAAGTGGCGGTGAACGGCGAGACGCGCGCGCTGAGTGTAGAAGAGCAGGCGAGCTGGCTGATCGACGAAGCGACGAAGGCGGACAACCTGAGCTTGATGTACGAGGGCTGGACTCCGTGGATATAGTCTGCCAGCTCGCAGGCAGAGGCCGCCCACGCGCTCGGGGTGCATGTGCCACAGTTATTGTGCTAAGCGAGGCAATCTACTGGTGTCGTGGCCACCACGCCAAGAGCGCGCTGTCCAGGGTGGGAGCAATGGTTGGTGTGTTGTTACAGGTTCTTCTTCGACTCGACTGCGTCGGTCGCAGCCAGCGCCTGGAGCTGCAGCGCCTCGTACTCCTCCTTGGCGAAGTCGAGGAACTCCTTGCTGTTGATCCCGACACTCGGGTCCACAAGCACGTTGAGCCCGAGGTCGTCGCCGACCGAGAGGATCGCGATGCCGAGGTTCACAGACGGCGGCGGGGGCACGAACCCGTAGAAGCCTACGACGGGCTTGCCGCACATACTCACCTCGAACGAGCTACCGCGCACGTTCGAGATCGCGACCGAGATGCGCGAGCTCGTGAAGTGGACGACCGCCTTCATGAGAGGCGTCGGGAGCTGCGCGACGAAGTGGCTCAGCGCGTACGTGAAGCTCTTCTCGAGCGAGTTCTTCGCCTCGTTCATCCCGGCCTTGACCAGCTGCAGGCGCTTCGTGCGGTCCACGACGCCGACGGGGAAGTCGAGCACGAGCGCCGAGAATTTGTTGTGAGCCGACTCAATGACCTCGGTCGACGACCGCATGTCGACGGGGACGGCGGCGCGCACGACAAGTCCCGGGTCGACCCGCTGACCGGCCGCCAGCATCGTCTTGCGCATCGCGCCGGCGACGCAGCTGAGCATGACGTCGTTCACGGTCGCGTTGAACCTGCGGCCGATCTGCTTGGTGGTCGCGACGGAGTACTGGACTGTGTACGAGAGGTGCTTGGACGTGCCACCGGGTTTCTTGAACATCGTCACCGGCTCGGAGCGGAAGGCGAGGATCAGCGCCTTCTTCGAGATCACGTACGCCGACCACGCGCACAGCGCGAGGAGGCGCGCCGCATCCGCGAGCGTCTGGCGCAGCGGCTTGGCGCCACTGCTGCCGCTCTTCCGCTGCACCTTGCGGATCATCTCCTCGAACTGCTCCTTGTTGTCGCTGAGTCGGATGAGCGCGGTGGACGTCGACGCGCCGTCGCCGATGCAGTGGTGGAGCTTCCACGCGACGTTCGTGACCTCGCCCGCCTCGTCTTTCGGGTCCGCGATCACGTGCACCTCCCAGAGCGGCTTGGCGAAGTCCAGCGGCCGGTTCACGAGGCTCTCGACGTACTCGAGCGGGGTCTCGCCGTCGCGGAGCTCGTGCGCGAAGACGTTGCGCGCGACGTCGTAATCCGGGATCTCGACGAACGTGCGGTCGTCGTTGACCACGACGGAGCGGAAGCGCACGAAGAACGGGTCGTCGCGCATGCGCGTCTGCAGGCGCGCGGCGAACTCGTCACGGCTCACGCGGCCGCCGATCTTGAGCACGCTCACGGGGATCGAGAGGTTCGTCGCGACCTCGGACACGAGCGTCGTCATGCCGATGTTGGACATGCGCCGACGCAGCGGCGACTTGCGCTGGGCAGCGGCCTCCGTGCGCTGGCGGTGGAGGTGCACGAGCAGGACGCAGAGCAGCGCGGCGGCGCCGAGCGCGAGCAGCACCGCCTGGTGCGCCGGGGGGCCCTCGAAGAGCAGCGCGCGCATCTCGCTCGCGAGCGCAGTCGGCATGTTGGGTGCAGTTGGTGTGGCGGCGGCGGCACTGGTGACTGGCGACTGGCGGCGGTGGTCAGTCGGAAGGTCGCTCGCGACGCGCGCAAGCCGGTCGAAGCGGAAATGAAGGCGAGCGGAGCTCCTCGCGAACGGCGTCAACGTCGTCGTGGTTGACGAGACATCCGGTTGCCTGCTGTGTCTCAGCCGCAACCAGCGAAATCCAGTGCCAACAGTGACAGCGCGAATGTCATGCGCGCAGCTCGCAACTCGCTGCTCGTACACGACATGCATGCAGCTCCGGCTGGACGGCGGATTGCGGCGGCGCGCGAGAAAGCAGAGAAGGCGTCATCTTGGCCGACGCCGACGCCGCCGCGAGCTCGGGCGGTCGAGAATCTTGTTGCTGACTGGTGTCCGGCTGCTGCTTTTTCTCGATCCAACCGCGCAGCGAGAGCAGATCGCTCGGCTCTTGAAGAGCTGTCAGCTCGCCGACTCGACCGCCTTGCTCGAGCAAAGCAGTCTCCATCGACATGGCTGCAAGCGAGAATCGTCTGAGAAGGTGACGATCCCAAACGATCCTGTGCCCTGTGTGCACGCACACTGTTCTCGGGACTGCTCGTCGTCGTCTCCTTCTCCGTGTCGCCCTTGCGCTTCTGCGTTAGCCAGCTCTGAACAAGTCAGGGCGGAGCTCACTCGGAGTTTCGAGCGCACACCGACGTTGCTGCTCGCGATCGCCTTCGACCTCAGGCAGCGACGACAACGAGTGTTCAAAAACTGTACACTCTAATCTACCTAATTTTAATCACTATCGGTTATTCAAACAACACTTCACGATGCTCTCTTCCAGTATGCTTTAGTAAAATCCAGTCAAACCTGCGCAGAGCGATCCTGCCGCGTGGTCAAGTCTTCGTCGGCGCGCTGCTACTCGAGAGCTCGTGAGAGCTCCGCGCCTCCCGCTGCGCTCGCCCGGCACTTCAACCG
>JAASFS010000446.1:0-17972 GCA_023333865.1 Globisporangium perplexum | reverse complement strand
GCGGTGCGTGGCTGGCACGAGCGGCGTGGCCGAGGAGGTGACGCCCGACGTGCTCGGCGCGTGCTTCCAGTGCGGCGAGCCGTGCAGCCAGCACGCCAACTGCGCGAACCTCATGTGCCACGGGCTGATCCTGCAGTGCGCGGCGTGCGCGGCTCGATACCGCGGTGCGTGCAGCGCCGCGTGCAAGGACGAGGTGCTGAAGATGCGCGCACTGTCGCCGGAAGCGGTGAAGCAGTACAGGAAAGAGCACGCGGGGAGGTGGAAACCTGAGATCCCGAATGCGCTGCCGCAATATCGCAAGCATGCGAAGCTCCGCCCGCTCCCGCTGAGCATGCGTGCGCTCGGCTTCTGCACGTCCTCGCGGTATGTGAGTCCGCTCAGCAGCAGCGCTGGTGACTCTGATAGTGGCGCCAGCGACTCGGAGTCTGACGACACCGAGAGAGCTCAAGTGAACTGGTACGCCGACACCATGAGCACTGCGCACGAAGACGAGGCGCTGCTGGCGGAGCTGCGCGCGGCAACAGTGCGCGACTGGCCGAAGGCCGTCCAGCTGATCGACGCGCCGCAGGGGAAGCTGCTGCGCTTCCTCGTCGAGACGCTGCAGGCGAAGCGCGTGCTGGAGATCGGATGCTTCACTGGCTACTCGGCTCTCTGCATGGCAAACGGCCTCCCGAGGGACGACAGTGACGCGGAGCTGCTCACGTGCGACATCGACGCGCACACGATGGCGTTCGCTCGGAGCTTCTTCGCTCGCAGCTCTCGCAGCGCGCAGATCCGAAGCGTGGTGAGCGACGGCATGGAGCTTCTCGAGTCTCTCGGCGCCGGCCCCGACGCGAACCAGAACCAGTTCGACCTCGTCTTCATCGACGCGAACAAGAAGCAATACGCGGCGTACTATGAAGTCGTGCTCGCCAAGAAGCTGCTGCGACCGCACGGCGTGCTCGTGTTCGACAACACGCTGTTCCGCGGCCGCGTGGTGGCGAGCGCGAGCGGGTCGGCGAGCAGCAAGGAGCGCCTCGCGCACAGCCTCGCGCGCTTCAATGCGCTGGTTGCCGCCGACGCGCGCACAACGCAGGTGCTGCTGCCTCTCTGGGACGGACTCACGGTTGTTCGGCAGCGAGAGTAGCTCCGTGACAGGGGACGAGACCGAAGCGAGAGCCTCGCGTACTCGGTCACCGTCGTTGGTTGGGTGAACGTGGCAGATTCTCTCAGTCTCACTATTGGTCTTGAAGGGGCGTTCTCCTACGTAGCCATTATACCACTGGTGCGCTCGGGGTCGTTCACCCTCGCGCTATCGCGTTCTTGTATTCATGCGCGCTCGAAAGCAGCACCTGCGTCCGTTCTTCAAAGCCAACACTCAGCTATCGCGAGGAAACCGAGCCGAGCTACAAGTTGGATACTGTGGCTGATCGCAGGGTAGCTGTCACCGTCCTCGTTGCCGTCAGCGTTCTTGCTGTCGCCATCGCAATCCTTGAGAACCGACGATACGAGCATGAGGCAGCCGGCAGTGAGCGCGACGAGCTGTAAAAGCACGCACAGAGCTACCCGCACCACGCACGACATGCAACACTCGTGACCACCGGTCGCGCTCGGAAGTAGTTGCCAGCAGCAGATCAAGATCGAGCGCACCTTCACTCGATCTCCACCACTTCACTCGTTCGCCAGGCTCTTGATTGCTTGGTTGTCTTCCTCAGTCACGCCGAGCACGTTCAGAGGGCGAGTATTGGGATGTGCGAGCGCTGGTGGTCGAGGAAGACGACGTGCGCGGTGTCAGGGAAAGATGCAGAGTGCCGAGGCTGCAGGAGTGATGACCACTTCAACTTTGAAGGGGTGCTGATATGGCTTCGCTCGTTCGTTCATCCGGACGCCGATCTTTCGGGTCTGTCTGGGGATGGATGCTGGCAGCATCTGCGGTATCGCCAGCACCAAACATTCGCAGGACGAACTGACAGCAACTTCAGTGTCTGCAGGATCGCCACCCCATAAGCGCACACAGGACAAACTAATGGCTGCCCAGCGACAAAAGCGAAGCTGTAGCACCGTTGCTTGGTTGTCTGCCGAGCAATCTGTCTGTCGTATCTACGCCTAACTCTTAGCTTCCCTGTCGTGAGTCTAGAGATCGCTGCTCTCGGTGTATCTCTCGCGTCGCAGCGTGTAGGCCAAGTCGCAATGGCACAACGCGTTACCAACCTGCCGGCTTCTCTGGCACGCCTGCGTGTGGCTTGGCTGGACTATCTTGACCCTACTTTCAGCTTCGACTCCGATGCCAGCATCGCTTCCGATGCCCGCCTTGGTTTGTTGCTCCGAAAGTTACCTCGCAGCAAGCGCGTCACCGTTTTCCACCTCTCCGTTGCGTCCATGTGACCGGCATACGGCAACAAGGAGTTAGATCCGAGTAAAGACGACAAGCAAACTACCGGCGTGCGCCTCGGCAGACACGTAAAGGTGTGCATACCTGATCGACGCCTCACATCATGCGAGAACACTCGCTGCGCCGAACGCTGCACCGGTTGACGATAGGAGCGCAGGATCAGAGCCCGAGCCGACCATGGAGTAGATCTACTTGACGGTTGCCGAAACGTACTTGGTCGCGCGAAAGCACTCGCTTGCTTTCTTCACCTCCCGAGTAGCGCTACAGAGCGAGGTGTGCTCGAGTGGGAGCGCGCGAATCCTGGTGGCAGCTTCACAGATCCAGACTTCCTGTTGGGAAGCGGACAGCGTGGGCAACCCGCCTCGCGCAAGAGGACGAAGCGCGGTTATTGGGTGAAGCGAAGCAGATCGTCGGCCGGTGTGTTGACGCTGTGATCGACGCGGATGCCGACCAGAGGAGGAGTAAGTACTATCTCCTTTTCATGTTCGGACGACCCGACTTGTATCGAGCCACGGGAACCGGTGCTGTTTACTCGCTGATCTAACATGTCGCTCTGGATGTGTGATGCATACAGAAGAGAGATGGAACACGGCGGCAAACCGACTTCGATGATCTTTCGCAGCGCCAAGCCGAAGCCGGCGTCCTCTGAGGCAAGCGACACCTAGTCAAGCTCTACAAGGCGCAGTTGATGCTTTGTCAAAGCTACACAAAAATTAACAGATCTTCGAGTCGATATCTAGCTCTTCTCGTGGTGGGTTTTCGCGTGACCAAGGCAAAGGAGAGCGGCGATCAAACGAGGTGAGACCCTCGAGTTCGTTTCCATGCGCGTCGAGATACATACGTGGTGTGTTGGTAAGGTTGAGCGTCTTGCGATTCTCGAGTTGCTCTTACCCGAAGCTCTGCTGGCGGTAGATTGATGTGAAGTTCGCCATCGTAGGGAACGCGAGCAGACACATGATCAGCGATGTTGTGTCAGAGCCGTAGCAAAGTGCTGTTCAGATCAGATATCAGGCCAACTGGCAACGATGGTGCGGCTTTGCTTCATATCCGTCTGGCGGATCGCTTGTTCGAACGTTGACAAACTACATACAGATCGTGGATCACATAACGCAAGCAGGACTGAAGTTCGAGCCTGGCTGGAAAAGAAAGTTGGCAGTGCATTCGCGATCCAGCCGTCGTGAAGGTTGGGGTCCTTGCTATCTCACCTATCAAACAACCCGTGTTACATCGAGCCACAGAACAGGACACAAGAGGAACACGCTGGCGAGTCGATCTCGTATCTTGGTTCTCATGCTGCATGGTGGTTCTTCGAGCATGGACTTCCATTGTCTCCACACCGAGCTGTGATACCTGTCTTGTGATCCACGCCATCAACCAAGAAGAGACCATGGGTCAGAATCTGGAGTACGAAACTAACTCTGCTTCTAGCAAAGAGAAAGGAAGCGGTGTTTACATTCAGTTCGCTGCCTGCGTACAACTCACTGCGTACGATCAACTCGCCGTCTCGACCACGGATCGTGGATCACACATCGAGTTTGTTGTGTTCTAGCTGCGCGTGCGGACACGTCTTTTGCCGCCAGTATCTAGCGCTCCAGCACGTGGTCAACGCAGCACTGGCATATACATGTCGCCGTCTCGGACGATGCGTAGCAGCACTCGATGCGCGCGCGGCGAAGCCGTCTCCCCGCGAGGTTGCCTTCGAGAAGATCTTCGCTTCGCATTCCTCGATGCAGCAATGGCGAAATCCACCGTGGCTTTGCAGCGTCCGAAAGCCGGAACGAACTCGCCATGCCTGATGACGCTGCGACGAGGTCTGTGGCGCGTGCAAGCCGACACGAGCGCTTCTTGTTCTCGCGATACTCGTGCCAAGAGCGAGCTTCGAGTCTCAGTACTATGACGCGCGCATAAGCATCGATTATCGGCGCATCGCTCGGTTTCGGAGTCGTTTCGTTCTCGACTTGATCCTGGAACGACGTGTTGGAAGTACTATTTTGCTAACTACGCGTCGAACTGCAACAGATCGATCTCATGCTCGATCGATCGATCTCATGGTCTGGCTCCTGAGTCCTGCCCCACGAAGGTGAGCCATTCACCAACTGCGCTCGCGGCCCGCAAGACACCAGTACCAGCTTCAGTTCCAGACGGCGGCGACGGTGACGACGGCACAGCAGACGATGAAGATATCGGTGCTCGGACTGTTTTGCGCGCTGCTTCTCGGACTGCTGAGTGATTCAGTCGGCGCTGCATGTAGCGGCCAGCGCGTCCGCAAGTCCTACGACCGCCTCACAGTCGACGAGAAGCGCTTGTACCGCCGTGCACTCCAAAAGTCCATGGACGCGGGCTACTACATCAAGTTCGTCGAGATGCACACGGAGAGAATGTCCGAGATGGAGGCGCACCGGGTGTGCATGTTCACGTACTGGCACCGCTACTTCTTGCTCGGCTTCGAGAACATGCTCCGCAGCCTCGGACCCGAGTTCGAGTGCGTCACCGTGCCGTACTGGGACGAGATGCAGCAGAACGCGCGCGCCATGACCGGAGCGTGCTCGAGCATGGAGAGCTGCGCGCCGATGATCCGCGACTGGGGCGGCTCGACCAAGGGTGTGACCAGAAGCATCGCGATCAACGGTGTTGAGGTGAGCGGCTCCATCTGCGTCACCGGCTCGCCACTCGACCGCTTCTGCCAGGCGTCAAGTCTCTCAGGCGACGCCTGTTCCAAGTGCCTCCCGCGCGACGATCTCAAGACCAAGCCGTTCCCTGCGATGTCGAACTATGCCTCCGTCTACCGCCAGCTCTTCAGCGCGCGGTCGCTGACGGAGGCGAGCAAGAGTATCGAAGACGGCATGCACAGTGAGTCCATCCAGACAGGCATTGTTGTGCAAGCGACCCGCTGGTACTGACTCTCGTGACTGTCGCTTGTGTGCAGATGAGGTCCACGCAGCACTCGGAAGCACGATGGGCACGTTCCAGTCTCCTGCAGATCCGATCTTCTGGTCCCACCACGTACGTGCGGATTCGGTGCTTGAGTGGACTTGCCCCGCGATGCACCAACGCGCAGTGCTGACCTCTGCTCTCTTGTCCGCACAGGCGTACGTCGACCTACTGCTCACAATCTTCCTCAAGTGTCGCGCTGGGCTCGGCAAGCTCACGGACGCACAGAAGGCGAACAACCCGTACACGTTTGTGTCGTGCCCGCGCCGAGAGAACACGGGCACCTTCACAGCCACCTCGAAGGTTACGATGCGCAACGGCGAGAACGGCGCGAACCCGATCCAGGCGAACGCGCAGAACAGCCCGCTGTACGCGTTCTTCAAAGACGTCCCCGACCAATACGCGCTGCTCTCGGACATCATCACACTTGGCGCCACCAGCAGATACACGTATCAGGTCGGTGGACTCGCTGGACAGCTCGCAACCTACTGCGACAAAACACCACCAGCAGCGCGACGACTCAAGGAGAGCAACGGTGGTGGCCTCGGGAACGCTACGGCACCTCGTTCCAAGTGCGAGTCGGCTCCGACCAGCGACGACTCTCCGGAATCCGCTCCTACTCCCCTCGAGGACCACGGACTCACAGTGGACTCGACCTACGATGGCGACGTGCATGCGCAGAAAGTGACTGAGTGGGTGCATGAGGTGACCGACCTGCTCCGGAAGCTCCCGGAGGACAAGTCCCGCGCGCCTGTGGCGCATCCCGAAGTCGTCGAGATGGAGCGCATGGTGTGCATGTTCCAGCACCAGTGTCGTGGCGGCGTGACGGACTACTCGGAGGAGTTCAAGAAGGCTTTCGGCGTGACGGAGCTGCCGCCGTGCAAGGCGATCGTGGACGAGATCAACGAGTGCCGTCCACTGCGGCTGTCGAACTGGAGAGCGACCATGGAGAAGTTCTTCCCCTGCGACGTCAAGCTCGCCGCGACGGCTGCGTCGCCCGAAGCCTACGAATCGCCGATCGGGGATTTGTGAGCCCTCCTTTCTACTCCTCTCGCGCGAGTGTGAGCGCGGCTGAATCGTTGTGCACGTAACATTGATCAATCCATCCTCTCCTTGCATCACTAGTGTTCAGTCGATCTGCACTCTGATCTCGCTCGCAAGCATCAAGTGCTGCGTCCGCACTACGCAGTTCTGCTCGACAACGAAGACGTCCGCCACACAGAAATACCCGGGTGATGAACGCGGTCGACGTGACTTCGCAAGACGCACGCTGTCGGGTGACGATGTCGCCGCCTCCCCAAGCCGATTCTGCTCGAACCGACGGCGGCGTCGGTGAGGCGCGGTGGACGTGCGTCATGGAGGTGGCGCATCCGCTGCCGACGATCGACCTGGGCGTGACGGGAGCCTCCAAGCTGCTCTCGGCGTCCCAGCACGCAGCCTTCATCAAGCTCATGCAGCGCTTCTACACGCACTTTGGGAACGCATACCGCGTCGCGGGCGTGCTCATGATGGTGATCGTGTACGTCAAGAGCGACTCGGGCCTCGCGCTGACGATTCCGACACTCTTGATCGCGATCCCCGCCATGGTGTGCTCCATCATGCTCATGAGTAGCGACGTGATCACCTTGCTCGCGCACCAGTACGAGTTCTGGTTCTTCACGGTCTTGAGTACGATCAACTGGTCGACGCTCGCGTCGTTCTACTCGGATCTCCGCATGCTCAGCCTCGTTTGCGGCGTCGTCGGCATGCAGAACATCATCCTGATCGACTCCAACTTCCGGACCGTGGCCAGCACGCTCCGCAGCGTCGTCACTGTCACGCCGATCCTCCTCATCAGTGCCTCGGCATGCTTCTTCCGTATCATCGACACGCACGACAGGAACTACCGCGTCATCCCGGTCGCGAACATCACCGTGGCGATCGTGGACGTGTCGGTGAACACGGCGGTCACGCTCTCAGTCTTCATCGTGCGGAAGGCGTACATGAAGAGCAAGTTCTTGCGCGAGAGTGAAGGCAACCTGCGCATCGTTCGCTGTGTGGTTCTTCGCTCCAAGCTGCTCTTGCAACCCATGAGAGCCGAAGCAGAGCAATCGAACTCAGCGCTATCGTCTCCAGCTTCAACTCCGCCAGTAGCAGTTCCGTCAGCGACTGTCGCCGCAAGACGCGGGGCGGTGAACTCGGTTGTGCCGGTACTAGCTGAGGTCCATCCTACGAGCGGCCAGAAGCAGCAGATGAAGCTAGTACCTCTGAAGCTCAAGTCCGTGGACATTCGCCGAACCGTTGTGCCGCGCTTCACGCCGCTGCAAGCGCCGATTTCACGAGTGTGGACGGCGTTCTTGTTGCTGAATGGAGCTACAGGCGTGGTGTTGACGGCACTGACGCTGTCGCGTCCTCGGCAACCGGACAGAACCCGGATCCACGGCGAGCGCCTCGGCGCTGCAATGGGATTCATCTGCACGAGCGTATGCTTTGCGCCGCTCCTGCTGTGCTGCCAGCGGGACCTGCTGCGCGCGCTCGTGACGAACTTTGACTTCCTCTTTTCGTCACTCCAGTTTCTCGTCGCGATGGTGATGATGGCCGACATGGTGCGTTGGGACCACCGAGCCCTCGGCGCGCTCTCGTGGCTGCTCTGGTTCCACTTGGCGCTGCTGCTGGATGCGCTCACGCCGCCCGTGCGTGCGAATCTCGGCGTGCGCAAGGTGTTTGCGCTGCCGGTGGTGCTCGGGTCGCTCGCTGGCGCGGCGCTCGTGGTGTATTCATTCTTCTTCGCGCATGTAGACGCGTTCGAGGAGCGCACGCTGTTGGAGTTCGAGCTGCACGGACACAGCATCGCACTGCGCACCAAAAGCTTGCTGCTCAACCGACTCTTCACAGTCTCACTCTGGAGCGTGCGCCTCGTGTGGGAGACCACGTGCTGCCGCGAGAACGAGCTCACATTCGTGCGCGGCACGCTCGAGTACTACAACCCGATGGAGACGTTCCCGCCGCTGCACGAGCTGCTGCAGGTCATGCCGGCGGTCTCGTCGGCGCCAGCGCCACCGCCAAAGCCGCCAAATCTGCGGAAGCCGTCGCACGCGGGCTCTGCCAAGCGCGTGTTCACACGGCGCACGCTGCTGAGCACTCCGGAGGTCAAGTCCTCCAGAGGTCAAGTAGACAGCGAGGTCGACCTGTGAAAACACGCATTTGTCTGGCTTATGCTCATGGCGAAGAGGTGTAGGCGGGGAAGGGTTCGTTTACGATCGGATTATGATCATAACGAAGAGGCGCAGGTGGGGGAAGGGGTGATTATGTTGCGATATTTGTGGTCATTTCACGTAATAAACAACTCTACTTAGAGTCATGGAGCTAAAGCAGAATTGCTGCCTCCAAAGTGACGCAAATCACACACACAAATCGCTCTCGAGCGAGAATGCCGCGACCAGCGAGCGCCGTGTGGACGCACTTCCGCAAGGACGCACTCACGAAGCGCGCCGAGTGCCGCTACTGCCAGCACAGTATGAGCGGCCTGGTGATGCGCATGCGCGCGCACCTAGCGCGCAAGTGCCCAGCCTGCCCCGCGCAGCTGCGCAGCGCCATGCTGGACGCCGACAGCCGCCTCGACCTCCTTCCCGGCAGCGCCGCCAGCGCCAACGGCAGCAGCTACCACAGCCACAGTATCGGCGCCAGCACTGCTAACAACGTCGGCACCAGTGCAGCCACCAGCAACAGCAGCAGCAATAGCAGTATCATCACGACCGCCAGCAGCAGTATCGGTATCGGCATCGGCAGCAACGGTGCATCCAAGAAGCCGCGACGCGCGCGCGTGCAGCTGCCACCGCCCGCCGCGCCCCCGACATCCATGTCAGCGTCGCTGGCGGCGGCGGCGGCCGCGACAGCTGCGCTGCTCGAGGACAAGCACGGCGACCTGGACGCGTACGTGGCGAAAGCCGTGTTCGGCGCAGCGCTGCCCGTGGCGGCGGTCGAGAACGCGGCGTTCGTGCGGCTGCTCAAGCGCCTGCACCCGAGCTACGAGCCGCCCAGCGCCTTCGCGCTCACCACGGCGGCGCTCGACCTCGAGTACACGGAGGCGCAGCTCAAGCTGCGCGCCGAGATGCTAGACGCGAGTGCCGTGTGCATGGGCGTCGAGTCCTGGGCCACGCGCGCGGTCGTGAGCTGCACGATCCACACGCCGAGCCCCGGCGTGTTCGCGTTCGAGGCCACGGGTGAGGTGCCACACACGCCCGACCTGCTCGCCGGCAAGGTCGACAGCCTCATGGCGCAGGTGGGCACCGCCAAGATCTCGGTCGTCGTGCTGGACACGAGCGCCGCGATGAAGCAGGCGGGCCGCGTGCTCGCCGCCAAGTACCCGGAGATCACCTTCCTGCCGAGCTGCGCGCACGCCATGAGCTCCATGGTGTACGAGATGCTCGCGCTCGCGACCATCACGACCGCGCTCGACGCCTGCAGGCAGCTTGCGCTCTTCGTGGCGCAGCACCACGTGGCGCGCGCCGCGTTCGCGCGCGTGTCCGAGCAGATGCAGACGCTCGACGCCGCGTACCCGCTCGCCGAGTCGGACGACGTGAGCCCCACGGCGCGGCTCGAGTGCCTCTTTAGCGTCGAGCGCAACCGGCACTTGTTCGAGATCCTGCTCGCGGAGAACGTGGCGCTGGCGAGCATGGACGAGCACTTGAAGGGCCACATCCTCAACCCGGGGTTCTGGGAGGAGCTCTCGTCGTACACGACTCTGCTCGAGCCGTTCCTCGACATGCTCCGGATGTTCGACTCGGACTACCCGCTGCTGTCGACGTTCTACCATCGCTTCACGCTGCTCTGGAGCCATCTGGAGAAGTACGGGACCCTCGCGACGAAGTTCCAGCAGATCATGTCGGACCACTGGCAGGCGGTACGCCACCCGGCGATCTACACGGCGTACTTGCTGGACCCGCGCTTCACGGCGTCGAACCTCTCGGCCGAAGCCATGAGCGAGGTGCTGACGTACCTCAAGCGCTCCGTGGGCACGAGCGTGTTCCCGACGCTCGTGTCGGAGCTCACGCGCTTCACCGGCCGCACGGGCATGTTCGCGGACGAAGCGATCTGGGAGTCGGCGCAGAAGTGCAGTCCGCTCCACTGGTGGAAGGGCTTCATCGGCAGCTCGTGTCCGAGTCTGCAGGTCGTGGCGCTGCGCACGCTGTGCTTCCCGGCCACGTCCGGACTGCCGCGCAGCAAGCGGGACGTGTTCGACCGGATACTAGCCACGAACGCCAAGTTCATGAACGAGGAGCAGGCGAGCAAGGCCGCGCTCGTGTACTTCAACGCGAACCAGTCGTCCCCGGGCGTCGAGGACGGCGTCGTGAACGAGACGCTCGTGTGACCAGAGGAGGCGATCGACAGGAGCACGAGGAGCGCTGGTGGGTGTGTTTCTATCGCGTTTCCTGTTTCTCTCTCTCTCTCTCTCTCTCGTGCTCTCTCGCTCGCTCTCTCTCTCTCGCTCTCTCGCTTTGTACACATGCAAACTCGATCTGCGGCTCTGCGTTCCTAGTCCTAAGTTGCGCGTACGCAGTCGCCCGCCTCTCCTCACGCCCCGCCTCCTCTCTCCTCTCTCCCCCTCTCCGCTCGTCTTCGGTTCTCCGCTCTTCTCGTCCGTTCTCTCTTGTTGCGGCGCCGACAGCTCTTCCTATGATCGCTAGGCGTCGGCTTCGCTCTCGAGGGCGGGGACCAAAGCCCGGTCGACCGCGTCAGTCTCCGGCTGCAGACTGCGCTGTTGCACGCGCGTCAGATCTCCTTCGTCGCCGTAGCCGTCGAGCTCGAAGGTGCCAGTCACCCAGCCGTTTACTTGCTGTGCGCGCCGGCGTTGCGCTCCCAGACCTTGGCGTCCGAGCGCTTCGGCGCCTCCGGCGCAGCGGCAGTCGCCTTCACCGGCGCCGCCGGCGGCGGAACCACCGTCGGCTCCGACTTGACGACGTCCAGGAAGTTGCGGCCGCCCCAGGCACCCGCCGTCGGCAGCGTCTCGCCCGTCGCCGCCACCTTCTTCGCCTCCTGCGCAGCCGCCGCTGGTTTCTTGGCCGCCGCGGGCTTCTTCTCGTCCTTTCCCGTCTTCGCCTTGTCCGACGATGACGCAGGGGCGGCCGCCACCGGCTTCTTCGCCTCCACCGGCGGCGCCGGGGTGCCGTTGATCACCGCGCTCGCGAAGCTGAAGATCTTGGGGGCCGCGGGCTTGGCGGCCGCGCTCGCCGCCGCCTTCTCGCCGCCCTCCGCGCTCGTCTGCTTGCGCTGCTCGCGCGCCTCCTTCGTGTACTCCTCGCCGTACATCATGCTCTCGTAGTCGATCGAGCCCACCGAGTCGCTGCGGATCGGGCGGCCCTGGCGCATCGCCTCGCGCGCCTGCTCGATACTGTACGTGCGCTGGTTGCGCAGCAGGTCCGGGTGCGCCTCCGCCGTGAGCGCCGCCGGGTGCGCGTCGAAGTCCATCTTGCCCGCCGGCAGCTGGCAGTCACTCTCGTCCATGTGCTTCACGATCTCCATGATGTCCTCGTGGTGGTACGCGTGCGTGATCGGCGCGTTCGCGTCCGGCTTGTCCGCGTTCGCCGGGAGCGGCGGGAAGTTGGACGCGCTCAGGATCGGCTGGCGCTCCGCCCCGGGAGCCGCCGCTGCGGCGCTCACCGCCTTCTTCGCGCCGCCGCTCGTCGATGCGGGCGTCGCCTGCTGCTTGGCTGCCGCCTTCTTGCCCTTCTTCGCCGACGGCGTGCTCTTCGCGGCGCCGTCCTTCGCCGCCTGCTGCTGCTGGCTCTGCTGCGCGTGGCCGCCGCGGCCGCCACTCGCCTGGCGTCCCTGGTTGCCGCCCGCCGCCGCGCTGCCTCGGCCGCCCGAGCTGCGCGGCTGCGTATACCGGCTGTCGGCGCCGCCGTTGCTGTACCCCGCGCGCGGCGCGGCGGTCGCCTGGTACTGCACGCCGTAGTGGTTGGGCACGTCGTAGTAGCCCACGGGCGCCGCTCCGTAGTAACCGCGGCCGCCGGCGGCACCGCCACTCGCGGCGTCCGCGGCCTGCGTGGGGTAGAACGCCTTGAGCGTGTTCTCCGACTTGAGGCGCGCCTTGATGGCCGCGCCGTTGAACGTCTTGCTGCGCAGCGCCAGCAGCGTGCGCACGGCTTCGTCCTCCGACGCCAGCGTGACGAACCACGTGTCGCCCACGTCGCTGCGCACCGACTCGACGGTGCCGCAGCCCGCGAAGATCGCCTCCACGTCCGCGGGCGCCGTGGCCGACGGGATCTCGCGCAGGATGATCGTGTTGCGCTCCGACTTGATGTTCGGCTTGATCGCGTCCTGGCTCGCGCTCAGCGCCACGAGCTGAGCGTCACACGGCGCCGTCGTCAGCTCATCGCGCAATCACTCTCTGCAGTCACTCTCCAGCGCGCAGCGAACCTTCGAGTCCTTGACGGCCTCCACGACCAGCGCGGCGCTGTCCGTGAGCGCCTTCACCTTCGCGAAGCCCGCGACGACGTCCACGGGTACAAACCTGCCGCCAGCGCATCGCATCGCGTCGCGTCGGCCGATAGTGAGCGTCACAATCCCCACGCAGCTGCAACTGGTGCCGCCGCCAACGGCACGTACATCTGCGAGTTCATGTTGGAGACGAGGAAGGCGTCGGTCGCGAGGTTGGCCTTGGAGAAGTAGAACTCCACCTGGCGCTTGATCGCCTGCTTGAGCTCATCGCCCACTGCAGCGGTGCGTGAGCAGTGAGGGCACTGAGCGCATTGGGGGTGGTAGCGGCGAGAGGACGGGAGGAGGACGCACCTGGGGCAGCGGCGGCACTCATAGCTTCCGGCTGCTGCTGCTGCTGCTGTCTGTCTGTTCGGGTCTGCGCCGCCGACCACGAATTTCGGCGCTGGGGATCTACTGGCAAGCGCGTCGCTGGCTAGGCGGCTATGCAGTGTGAATACCTGTGTCTTTGGGGGTGATCAAACGAGAGAGAGTGATAGCATAGTGCAAACATAGTGCCATGTATATTGATCAATGGTTTTTTACGGCGTCATTTTTGTATCAAGGTGCCACAAATGGTAGAGAACTGTGACAACCAGCCAATCTGGGACTTTGTATGCTCGAGCAGTGAAATATTCGCGATTCGACTCCTTGTGTTGCCAGAGCCTGGGCCTTGTCGAGAACTCTGCGCGCGTCGGGTCGGCGCCGAGAGACTCGAGGAGCTCCATGCCGTCGCTCACCACGCTTCGGATCTGCGAGCGAAGAACCTCCGAGCGAACGCCATCGTGGTCTACTCAGCGAGTACAAGGGGAGCTCCTCCGTCATCGAGCTTGTTCACGACAGTCACTACGCTCACACGAACGCGCAGGACGCTCCAACGCTCTGCGCGCGTCTACAGCTGCGACAGGAGCTCCACGAGGCGGCGCACGAAGCGCACCTGCTCGTCCTGAGGGATCTCCGAGAACTGCGGCACGTGCAGGAAGAGTGCGAAGTGCTGTCGACACGCACGCGGAACAAGCGGTGAGTCCCACAGCGCGTGAGAGCCCAACAAGGTGAGAGCGCCGAACGTACGTCCAGCCGGTCGTCGCCGTCGCGCTGCTGGGCTTTGACCCATTGCAGCGAGTGGAAGTAGACGAAGTTGCAGATGTAGCGGCCCGGGTCGGTCGAGATGCGCGCGTTGCCGAGCTCTGCGTCGAGCGTCGCGAGCAGCTCGTCGAGCGGTAGCGCGGTCTGCAGCGCCGGGGCCTCATCGACGTTGATCACCTCGTTGCTCGCGACCCAGCCGCGTTCGTCCGGGATGCGGAAGTCCGCGAGGTTGTAACCGAAGCGCTCGAGCGCGAACTGCGTGCTCTTGGCTGCCACGCCGAGGTGCAGGAAGACGCTCGGGTGGTTCGCCTCCTGCGCCATAGACACACACACACACACTCTCTCTCGCGTCAGTGGTGCTTCCGGAACGAAGCGACGCGCCGCCGTCACGCACCTCCGCTAGCTTGCGCAGCGGCGCGAGCATGTCGAGCGAACCGGCGGCAGAGACCTCGAGCACGAGCGCGTACGTGACGTTGGCGTCCGCCGCGACCGCCTCCACGATCGCCGTCGTGGGGTTGTCGACGATGTCGCCGAACTTGCCGAAGCCCGTGAGGAACACATTGCGCTTCTGCGGCGGCGGCGCGGCGGCAACGGCAGCAGCGGGAGTCGCGAGCGTCGCGTTCGCGGTCGTCATGCTGCGGTGTCCTGGAGGGCGAGCGAGCGAGTTGCGAAGTGATCAGGTGATTGATTCGCTATCTATCTGATTGTCTGATGATGAGTGTTGGGGATTTCGGGCGTGACAAGCGGAAGCGCGCTTGGAGAGCGGAGAATTCGCCCAAGCCGCCAGTGCTGTCGACATGATTGCCGAGTAACCTCTGCATACGTACGCTGCGAAGGAGCGTCGCAGCAACCAGCTGGATTGAGTGACTTGGTCGACAGCAGCAGCGAGACTCGAGACGCTGCACGAACAAAGTCTGCAAAGTGATCGACGGAGTCGATTGCAATCGACCCGATGCCAGGAGGATTCCTTGCCAAGATCGAGTCATGTGGGCGTGCTGCCTCTTAAGGAGCTCCCCGGAGCTCAAGCTGGCGAAACCTGTCGCGGAAGCCTCGATGTTTGCTGGCGCTGGTGGTGGAGGAAAGACACAGCTCTCCATGGTAACGAGCTATTGCAACGAGCTAGACATACACCGGCAAGGCACCGACATCCGTGACACGAGAGGAGAAGCGGTGGAGCAACAACGATGTGAGCTCCAGTACCATCTTGTTAACTTCGTGCAGGAGGTGATAGTTCTTCGGATCGGCGTCAGTCTAGGTGCTGATGAGCCGTAAGTTCGATGCGCAGCCAAAATAGTGGAACGTCGCAACGTGCTCAAACACGCCGAGCGCGGGATGGTCGGGGGTGGCCCCGGCCCAAGGACGGCATGGAAGGTCTACCCGGTGAATGCACCAGACGCAGCGGCCGCTTCCGACGTCAGAGATGTTGCCGCCGACGCTCACTACGCTCCGCTTCCGAACGCTACTCCCTCTTCATCATACTCGCATTCCAAGTTGCAGCCCAAGTGCTACGACCACCACAAGAGTCAAGCCAGCATCGGTATCCCGCCACTCTCGCAACGTGCGCAGCGGCTGCTCTGGAGCTTCATCTTCCTCTACCAGCTCACCAACAGCATGCTGCTCGCGTGCCTGACGGCCATGTACGGCACCGTGGACATGCGCGGCACAGTCCTCTGGTTCCTGCGCTACAACTTCCTCTTCTCACGCGCACAGACGTTCCTCTCAACCGTGCATCCGTACGTGAGTGCGGGGTATGCGATTCTCTCGGCGATCTTTGCGCACGGTGCGCTGGTGATGCTCTGGCACTCGACCAAGAGACGGCGACTCTGCTTCGGACCCGAGCAGTTCGCGAAGTCACGAGTGAGTCCTCAAGCTCCACGCAGCGAGTCAAAATCACTCATCCGCCTCGCTCTTTCGTGCGTGAAGAAAGTCATCGCGGTGTACACGTCGTTCGGACTGCGAGGTCGCTACTTCACGATCGGCTTCTTCATGCGAGAGATCATCGAGTCGGTGCTCCAGACGACGCAGGCGCTCCAGTCCAGCCAGTCGCTGAGCAACGTGTTCGTGAACCAGAGCTACGGCGCGCTGATCTTTCTCAACTGCTTCGTGTGTGTCGCGCTGCCCATGTTCTATCGAGGCAACATGGCGAAAGGGAGGCTCGTGTGCGTGCTCGTGGACCTCACGCTCGACTTTGCATGGGGGACGATCATCCCGCTCGTGATGTTCTGGCCATACCTGCACATGTTCTACGACTTCCGGCGCGACGCGTACGTCCCAGTGCAGATCGAGGATGTTCAGAAAGAGGTGGAGTTCATCGTCGTCATGTCCCTGCCGGACTTCATCTTGAGTACGTTCCCGTTCATGAGTTCGGCAGCGAACATGCGGAGCGTCAAGAAACTCCTGTCCAACTACGAGGACCAACTAGTCGCCAGCGCGATCTCAACACGCGCCGGATCCGCTAGAGGCTCTACGGCGCGAGTGACGGTGACGAATGTGGTTCGAGTCGGCTGTATCGACAGAGTGGTCGTTGAGAACCGAGGCATCTGGAGATGGGGAGGGTGGGTCTTCCGTGCACTCTTCCTGCTCTACGGCGTCCTGATCTTGACGATCTCGGTCTCGTCGAGACTGTACGCAGCCGGCTCGACCACGTCGATGCTCTTCCCGTGTCTCCACCGAGTATATCCGTGGCTGTCAAGAAAAGAAGCGTGCGTCGGCCGAGTCATCGACTGCGCGACAGCAGGTCTTGACGGCTCAATCGAGGAGGTCGCACCTGTGCTGGACACATACGATGAGAAGACGCTGACGAACCTAGTGTTCACTCACTGTCCGAGACTCGAGATCCCTGCAGCTATCCATCGCTTCGAACACTTGACGATCATGTCAATTCGAGACTGCGGCGTGCATCAGTGGGGTGTCGAAGCCGCGATATCAGAGCAATCGCTGCCCACTCTCCAGACGATCCGATTCACCAACGTCACGTTCGCAGCTGTACCCGAGGGATTCATCACGCACCCGCTCCCCAACTCGCTCGAGTGGCTCTCGTTGGCGGACTCGAACATCGCAGCATTCGACCACATCATCGGCGACAACTGGAAGCGCCTCAAGTACTTCTACTGCGACAAGTGCGACTACGCGTGGTTCCCAGCGGTCGTAGCGACCATGAGCGAGTTGCTGGAGCTCTCACTCATGTATAACGACATCCGCGCCATCGAAGATAGTGATGTGGAGCAACTTGCCAGTGTGGAAAACATCTGGATCGACCAGATGCCAGTGTCTTCGCTCCCCAACACGCTGTGGCGCATGTGTAGTCACTTCGACGAGTTCTCGATCCAGAACACGAGCGTTACATCGATTCCAGACTGGGTGAGCGATGCTGCGAGTCCAAACTTCCGACTTACCGCGTTCGGCACACCGTTGTGCGAGGATGACACCACGGTAGCGAAGTACAAGTTCCTGTGGTGCGAGGAAGTGACATATTGATTGACGAAAACGTTGATTTTCACCATCTCGTTTGCTCTTTCGTCAGACTCTCGGCGAGGAGCGTTGTCCTCCTGCGAGTTGCCCGTCCCAAAATCGCCTCGACTCACCCTGACGCAATGCCTCGTAGTCGCCAACCGGACTGCTGCATGCATTGTCTGCATCGTCGCCGTTGCTGGTGGTGCGAGACTCCACTGATTCTGCATCTGGTGGTTCGGCTCGCAGACTCTCAGACGAGACGTACAGCTTCGACTCGCGAAGGTCGATGTCAGGCGTGAACTGTGTATCGTTGATCGCCTCTAGGTCGATGTGGAGCCCGTCAGCTGCCAGCTTGATGTTGTCGACGAAGTGGTGGCCAACGAGGATGTCGCAGCTGTGGTACGTCTTCCGCGCAAACATGTTCTCGACGATGACACTGTCGAGTCCAGCGAACAACACGACGAAGAAGTAGCGTCCGGAGAGCAAGTCGTCCGTCGAGCAGTGGTACAGCGGCGACTCTTCATCGATGATGTGGGTCACAGTCGTCCCGAGCTGCACGATCGGCCAGACATTGCGAACCTGCACCGCCGCACATACGATCGAGTCTTAATCAGTTTGCAATCGCCGATTCCACAAAGCTTGTTGAAGACTGCGCGTACCAGTTTGAGCTCGTGCG
>JAASFS010000445.1:0-17989 GCA_023333865.1 Globisporangium perplexum | reverse complement strand
CCGCTTGCTTTGTCCCTGCTGGAGGGAGCTCCAGGACGACGAGGAGTTCCGATTCGGTTGCAAGCGGACGCAGCGGTGGCGGCGACTGCAGGCTGGAGGCGGCGACTGCAGGCTGGAGGCGGCGCTTGTTGCACTCTGCAAGCTGGAGGCGGCGCTTGTTGCACTCTGCAAGCTGGAGGCGGCTACCAGTTGCGACCCTGGTCAAGTTTCGCTGAGAAGTACGGGATTGCTGTCTCCGGCTGGTAGTCCTGGTACGCCGGGTAGCGCTTCTGCTGCGCGTATGAGGAAGACGCAACGACCCCCGAAAGCGCAGACCGACCACCGCTTCGTCGGACACCAGAAGTCGAAGTAGTGCTTTCATCTGTCCGATGGTGCAGATCACAATCTCTTGGCTGTGCTCAGGACTCTTGGAGGCGTTTGGCCAAACAGGTCAGTCTCGAAAGATGTACTAATTCAGTGATCATCGTCCCTAATACATTGCACTTGCTTGTCAAATGACCATTCGCCAACTCCCGCCGCTTTCCCGACGAAGCCCCCGCGCTCTCCATCACTCCCTCAAGACAGCAACCTCCGCCGAGCATGGCGCAGCAGCAACAGCAAACGACGACAGCCGCCGCCGTCTACAAGCGGGGCTTCGCGATGGATTTCCTGCTCGCGGGCGTGGCCACGGGCGGCGCGTGCGTGGTCTCGAACCCCATGGAGGTCGTCAAGACGCGCATGCAGCTGCAGGGCGAGCTGGCAAAGACCGCCCTCGCCTCCGCCGGCGGCGGCACCGCAGCGCCGCCCACTGTGCGCTACCGCAACTTTGCGCACGGCTTCTATACCATCGCGCGCACCGAAGGGCTCGTGGGGCTGCAGCGTGGACTGCTGCCGGGGATGGCGTATCAGGTGCAGTTCAGACTCTCGCAGCGCGTGGCGGAGGGCGAGGAAGGCGGCGGACTGGAGCTCACCTCACGGTCGTGTATCTGGCGACTGCGCAGACGTTCCTGAACGGCCCGCGCCTCGGCCTCTTCGAGCCGATCCAGAAGCTCTACGGCGCCACCGACCCGACACACTTCACGTTCCCGCTGCGGAACATGGCGGCTGCAGCGACCTCCGGTGCGTGTGTGCGTGTGTGCGTGTGTGTGTGTGACACCCGCCGCTCGGAGGTGCTCTGACCTATGCGCTCGTGTGTGCGGATAGGACTCATCGGCGCGTGCATCGGCAGCCCGTTCTTCCTCGTCAAAGCGCGCATCCAGGCGGCGAGCTCCAGCGCGACGATCAACGCGCAGTACGCGTACTCCGGCATGGTGCGTGTCGCGCTCGAGTGTGGAGGGGGCGTGCGGCTGTGGGGAGGTGCTGATACTCTGCTCGCGACGACGGCGCTGTAGATGGACGGCTTCCGGCACATCCTGCGGACGGAGGGCGTGAAGGGGCTCTACCGCGGCATGTCCGGCGCGATCCCGCGCGTGTCGGTACGTTCGCACTGGCGTCTTCGCGCATCTCCTGCGCTCGCAGCAAGCAGCTGATGCGCCTTCCTGCGTGTGTTGCAGATCGGCTCGGGTACGCAGCTGGCGACGTACACGCAGGCCAAGACGCTGGTGATGGCGGCGGGTGTCGACGAGGGCGTGAAGGTGCACCTGGGTTGTACGTCGCTGCTGCCTGCTGCTGCTGCTGCGCACTGCCTTCCTCGTTCGTAGTAAGCTGATCCCAATGCACTCGTGGCACCGCAGCAAGCATCGTGAGCGGCCTCGTGGTGACGACCGCGATGAACCCGTTCGACGTCGTGTCCACGCGGCTATACAGCCAAAAGGTGGTGAACGGCAAGGGCGAGCTGTACTCGGGCGTCTTCGACTGCCTCGCCAAGACGTTTCGCGCCGAGGGCATCCGCGGCTTCTACAAGGGCTGGGCGGCGCACTACTTCCGCCTCGGACCGCACACCGTGTGCACGTTCGTGTTCTGGGAGCAGGCGAAGAAGTTCGCGGCGGACCACGGCTACTGAGCGTCCATCACGACGGCGGCGACAGAGACGACAGTCGAGTGATGGAGCGATGGAAGCGTGTAGACGTTGGCATAGAGAAGTAGCGAGTGGCGCACCGCGACGACAGCAATGGACACGTTGCGTGTGGTGGTCACCTCAGTGATGGAGAACACGGCGAGAGATGGGAGAGCTCTCAAGCACGCTCACGTCTCTCGCAGCGTGATGGCGTCGCCCCCGTCACGAGAGCTCCATTCTGCGTCTTGACGAACTCTCTCACCATGGTGACGCTGGTGTGCGTTGTCGTGGGGGCTGCTGGCGCGGCGTTCACTGTGGACGTCGACGTGAACAGCGCTGTGTCCGACCTGAAGCGCAGCGTCCGAGCGAGCCGTCCCGCGATCGTGCAGTGCAGCGCCGAGCTGCTGACGCTCTACGTCGCGAAGCGCGACGATGAATCTGGCGGGAGCGACGGCGCGTGGCTCCGTGCGGACAACGCCGACGCCCGAGCTCTCAAGCGAGGCAGCGTGACCGACAGGATTAAGCATCTCGTGCAACGCGAAGCGCCGATGGCTGCGAGCTCCACGCTCAGCGCACACCCGTGCTTCGGCTCGGACTTCGCGCCGGCGAGAGGCGACATCCACATCCTCGTCGAGCTGCCGAGAGACTCGGAGGACGTCGCGTACTGCAAGCGTGCGTCGACATCGGCGGTGCGCGGAGGCGGGAGCAGTCGGTAGCGTGCTGGCCCTCTGACCTTGTTGCTCTGCTCGCCGTGCTCAGGACGCCTCAAGCAAATCACGGCGCTCTACTACCTCGCCGCTGTGGTCATCGGCGTGTCGGCGGGGATCACCATTAGTCTGAGCGGCTTCAGCGACCTCGTGATGCTCTGGCTGATCTTCGTCACCGCCGTCATGGTCGTCGAGCACTTCGAACGAGAGTTCGCGCACGGACGAGCCGAGCTCGCGGAGGCGTACAGACACATGGGCTACGAGTCGATCCCGTGAGAGGCTCGAGGTCGAGGTCGCCAGCCAGACCCAGGGAGGCTTCGTGTGCCGCTCAAACGTGCGCTCGTTCGTCCACTCGCGCGTGGTGCTCTACCTGCTCTCCACCTCCTCCTTCACCTTGCGCTGCACCTCGAGGTTGCTGCTCTGCTTGAGCAGCTCGCGCACCGCCATCGTCGCGTACGACGACGAGCCTGAGCAGCGGTGAGTTCGTCAGCACCTTCGCCCATCGATCATCCGACAGCCAGCACCAGCACCACACTCACCTAGCTGGAAGTCGAGGCACAGCGCGCGGAGCTTGGCGCCGGGGATCGACGCCTGCACCGCCCTGCCCTCCAGTCGGTCGACGTCCGTCTCGAGCAGCGGGATCGTCGCGTCCTCGTACCGCTTGATCTCGTGCGAGACCGCGAGCGGCCGCTTCAGGACGTGGCGGAAGGAGCCCGGGAGGTGGTACTCGGAGTTCGTCGCGCGCTCGAGCGACGCGAAGTCCACGCCGTCCGCGTCTAGGATCTCCTGGTACCGAGCGCGCAGGCCGTTCTCTGGGTACACGACGTCGTAGCCCGGGAGCGGCAGCACGACGTCGTAGATCGAGTACTGGCTCAGGTTCTCCGGGGTCACGACGACGGGAGCTGCGCTGGCGGAGGCGGAGGAGCGAGCGTCCACCTTGGGCTTCTTCGCTGCGCGCTCCTTCTCGTCGCCATCGTCGCCGCCGAGCGTAGCAGCCGCGACGTTCTCGTCGTCCGCGACGAACTCGTCGAGCAGCGCAGCCGCGTTGTGCGGGATGACGAGGTCGCCGACGATCGGCGCGTCGCTCGCGAACTTGCTCACGCGGTCGCTCACGACCATGTTCCACACGAAGCTCTGGTACGAGTGCGTGTACATCTGCGAGATAACAAGAGAGAGAGAGAGAGAGTGAGTGAGTCGCTCCACCCGCCACACGAAGTCCCACCCCACCCACCACCCACGACGCACCATGCGAAGGTGTCGCGGGATGTGCTGGATCGCCGCCGCGTACGCGTCCAGGCCGTGCGCCTGCAAGCCTTGCAGCAGCGCGCACTCGGCGACGAGGTACGGCGGCAGCGCGCGCAGCGCCGCATTGATGTCCTGGTCCTCCTGGAACCGCTGGCGCGCCTCGGCGATCTTGGTCGCGTCGCCGTCCTGCGGCTTCATGAGCAGGTCTACGACGAGCTTGTAGTCGCGCTTGAGGATCGCACGGCCGACCTCGTGCGTCGGGATCGACTTGGTGCCGAAGCGCTGCAGTCCGAAGTAGTTGACGAAGCCGAGGTGCGACCAGCTCGCGACCGCCGCGTGGATCTGCTCGTCCGACACGGCGGCGTCGTCCGGCAGGCTACGGATCGCGAGCGAGAAGCGGTTGCCGTCGAGGTCGCCCAGGTTGAGCTTCTCGCGCACGTACGCGGCGTCGCCGACGAGGAAGTTGAAGCTCTCGAGGTCACGCCCGGCGCGGTTGAGCATCTCGAGGCGCTCGACGGAGCCGCGGTAGATCGTGCAGAACTGCGACGTGATGCCGCGCTTGTCCTTCGTGCCGGCGTAGCTGAACGCCGCTACGCCCACGCCCATGGCCTTGGCGAGCTGCCCCATCACGCTGTTCGTCTCCATGTTGCGCTTGTAGAGCACGAAGCGGAGGTAGTCCGGCCGGCCGCTTGGCCACTTGTTTCGGCCGCGCTGGTCCACGTCCTTGCGTTTCTTCCCGCCCACAGTCGCGCGCCGCACGCGGATGACCGCGGCGCCGCCGTCCTTCGCGGGCACTGTGTCCGACACCACGAGGCTCTCGCCGAACTCGCGGATGAGCTCGTGCACCGCCGCGCGACTCTCCTTCGAGTCGATCTCCGGGAAGAAGAACGGCTCCGGCTCCGGTGTCGCCGGCTGCTGCTGCTGAGACTGCGTCTCGGTGCCGCCACTGGGAGCTGCAGACGACTTGCTGGCGTGCTTCGTCGCCTGCTGTGCCGCCTGGTCGTCCAGGACGCGCAGCAGGAACTGCTCCAGGTCTCGCGCCGTGCTGTCGCCGCAGACCGCCGCGATCTTAAGCGTGAGCTGCGCGACGTTCGCGCGCTCGAGGCGCTCGCTCTGCAGCCGCTTGATGCGGTTGAACATGCCGAGCAGCCGCCCAGCGAGGTTCCCCACGAGCGCGTGCACCGGCGGCGGGATCGCCATCTTGTCCGCCGCAGCACCAGCAGCACCAGCGCCACTCTTGACCGCGTCATTCAGGAACGCGAACACGCGCTGCTTGAAGACCTCGCTCACTTTCTGCGTGCGCTCGCGCGCGCGCGCCGACGTGAAGCGCTTGACGTCTGTGAGCTGCGCCACGGCACCGCCGCGTGCCACCTCGCGCACGAGGAAGTCCGAGTAGCGCTCCTTCACGGTCCCGTGGAAGCCCGCGACCGCCGGCGCCAGGAACTCCCGGATGCCCACCACGCGCTCGTCCACACTCTTGGCGGCTCCGTCCATGTATCCGGGCGACCGGAAGTCGATGCCGCTCGACGCTCCTCGCCCACCGCCTCCACGTCCGCCGCCGCCTCGTCCCCCAGCACCGCGTCCTCCGCCTCGTCCACCATTCCGGCCGCCGCCACGGCCATTGGAGCCCGAGCTGAAGCGCGCGCGACCGCCCATTGACACGAGCGAGGCGAGTGACTGGTAGTGGCGGTCGGGAGCGCGCGAAAGCAGCAGGCGCGGCAGTAGCAGCAGCAGCTTCGTCGTCGTCGTCGTCGTCGGTGTCGTGTGTCGACGAGCCTCGCAGCCAGCCAAATCTCGGAATAGTGACGCCGGTCACTATATTTGTTGACCCAAAAGCGTCCTTTCGGTCCACTGTTCGACTCTCACATACATACATCAATTGCAAGTGGCGAATCGAGAGCTTTGAGTGGTTTACTAGCAAAGACACAGCGATGGCGGACGCACGACGAGAACGAGCGCGCGGCGGCGGCCACGGCCGCGGCGGCAGAGGCAGTGGACGTGGTGGGCGTGGCGGCCGAGGGGGAAGCCAAGCGCACGGCAGCGGCGGCGGACGCGGCTCGAACTGGTTCAAGGGCGAGGGCTACAACGACCACGAGGCGGTGTCCATCGACGAGCAGGTCGTGGGCATCAGCGGCTTCCTAGCGCCGACGCGCCGGGGCTTCAGCGGACTCGTAAAGCAGCGCTTCTCAGACTTTCTCGTGCACGAGCTGCCGCGCAGCGGCGGCGCACCCGTGGCGCTCACGAGCCTCGCGCGCAGAAAGAAGCACGTGAGCGCAAGCTTCCAGGAGCTCGTGACGGCGTTCAGCGGCGAGCCGAACGAGCCGAAGGACAAAGACAAGGACGCGCTGCGAGTGGTGCTCGAGGCGCTCAGCGAGCGGCTCGGACGCCGCAGCCACCAGCTCAAGCTCGAGGGAGCCCGCGCCGCCGAGATCCGCGACACGCGCCGCATGATCGCGCTCGTGACGAACGAGCTCGGCAAGAAGATGGGTAAGGACTTCGAGGACTTCGTCGAGCGCGTTGCGCAGCTCAAGCGCGCGGAGCAGGCAAGCGGTGGCATCGAGGCGTCCGAGCTGCCGGAGGAGCTCGTGTTCTACATCAGCGGGCTGAACGAGAAGAGCGAACGCGTGTTCCTGCACGAGACCATGCGGCGCTACGGCAAGGGACTCGTGGTGGCGGACACCATCACGTCCGAGGACCAGAGCCAGGTGATCCGCGTGCGCCGCGCGTTCGCGTCCAAGAAGGGCGACCGCGACCCGCGCAAGTCGTGGCCGATCGACCAGCGTGCGTGTGCTGCCTTCTTGCTAGGCGAGAGCAGCGCTGCGCTCCTCGGAGCTGACGGTGACGGTGTCTGCGCATGTGTGTGTGTGTGTGCAGCGGAGTACCTCCAGTTCGTGCTCTACCGTCGCAACAAGGACATCGCGGCGGTACTGAGCCAGATCGCGCTGGCGCTCAAGGTGAGCGCGTCGATCTTCTCGTTCGCCGACGTGAAGGAGAAGCGTGGGATCGTGACGCAGCTCTGCACGGCGCACCGGCTGCCGGCCGAGAAGCTGCAGACGCTGCAGAAGTTCTACGCCCCCAAGCCGCTCGACGACTACCAGTTCCTCGTCGGCGGGCGCCTCAAGTACGTGCCGGAGAAGCTCGCGGCGGGCGACTGCGCCGGCAACCGCTTCTCGGTCGTCGTGCGCGCGCTCGCGAAGCGCGACCTGGCGACCGCGGGCGACGTGGCGGAGACGGTCGCACACTGGCGCGCGACGGGCTTCGTCAACTTCTTCGGGCTGCAGCGCTTCGGCACGTCGGCGACGCCATTCCACCTCGTCGGCCGTGCGGTGCTGCGCAAGGACTTCAAGCTCGCGGTGCTACTGCTGCTTCGCCCCCAGGACGGCGAGGCGAGCAAGATCCGGGAAGCGCGCGAGCACTTCCGGCAGCACAAGGACGTGGCGGCGGCGCTGCGCATGCTGCCGCCCTACCTGGTCGCCGAGCGCGCAGTGCTCGAGGGACTCCTGCAGCACGGCATTGACGCGAACGAGCTCGCGTTCCGCAACGTGCCGCTCGCGAACCGCGCCGCGTACGTGGACGCGTACCTCGACTACGTCTGGAACGAGATGGCGAGTCTGCGCGTGGCGCAGCTGCCGCGCGACCGCGCAGTCGTCGGCGACCTGGTGGTCGCGAAGGAGCCGGCGGCGAAGAAGCGGAGGCTCGCAGACGGTGGCGCCACCAGCGTCACGAGCTCCTCCCGGGCGGCGGCGGTCGACCCGACGCGCGTGATCGCGCTCACGGACGCCAACGTGCACGAGTACGCGATCGAGGACGTGGTGCTGCCGGTGCCGGGCTACGCAGTCGCGTTCCCGGCGAACGAGGTCGGCGCCGCGTACCAGAAGATGCTCACGACCGACGGTGTCGACCTGGCGTCGTGGGTCGGCGCCGCCGCCGCCGCGCAGCAGCAGCAGTACCAGCAGCTCGAGGGCTCGTACCGCCACGTGATCAAGAAGCCGTTCGACGTCGCGGCGCACGTGACCGAGTACGAGAACCTCAACACGCCGCTGCAGCTCACGGACGTGGACCGGCTGCTGGGCCGCAGCCTCGCGAGCTGGTCGGCGGCGCCGGATGCACCCGCCGGCGCCAACGCCGCTGACGCCGCGGGCGATGACCCCGAGCAGCAGCCGCCGCGAGAACCGAAGAAGCCGCAGCGCGCGCTCGTGCTCACGTTCTCGCTCGACCACGGCTCGGACGCCACGATCGCGCTGCGCGAGCTCATGAAGCAGAGCAGCAGCATGCACATCCAGTGGCAGCTCGCGGACAAGGTGCAGCGGCCGGCGGCGAGCAGCGACACAGCGGGCGGAGGCGGAGGCGGCGCCAAGCGTCCGCGCGGCGGCGTGCGCGTGAGCGCGGCGGACAAGGCCGACAAGACGATCGTCGCGCAGAAGAAGACGCAGGTGTCGATCGGCCGCCCTGGCTTCAGTCTCGGCAAGCACTAGACGGCAGCTAGCGGGTGGCGCGCGACTGGGAGACGAGGCGCCGGAGCGAGAGCGAGAGCAGCGTCTCGGCGGCGAGGCAGACGCCGAGCGCGACGCCGACTGCGCTGCGCCAGCTCGCGTCCTGACGACGGCCGCGTTAGCGCCAGCGAGAGAGAGCGAGAGCGAGAGCGAGAGAGCAGCGGACGCACCACGACGCACTGCTTGGTGGCCGCGTCGAGAGACTGGAAGTAGTAGAGCGAGCAGTCGGGATCTGCGGGCGGACGCGGAGCAGCATGAGCGAGCGAGCGAGAGAGCGAACGCGACGCACGTGCAGTGGGATCGATGGGTGGGTGGCCGGTCACCTTGACATGCGTTGAGGCGCTGGACGAACTGCTGCTGGCCGACGCACTGCACAGGACGCAGGCACGTGGCGTAGGACGCAGCGGCGTGCGGCGCCTCGCGCTCGGTGGGCGTCGCGAGGCTCCGGATGCCCGTCTGCTTGGCGGCGCCGTCAACGGCGACCTCGTCGAATGCGCCGAGCACCATGGCGCCGAACACGACCGGCGCCTGGAACATGTTGAAGAGCGGCAGCGCGAGCGAGCCGTGGATGCGGTAGCGCTGCGCGGTGCCGGCGTCCTGGTCGAGCGGCGAGAACATGGCGGCGCCGCTCTGGATGATCGACCCCGAGCGCTGGACGCACAGGCGCGTCAGTCCGCTCGCCTTCGACGCCGCCGATCCGTTCGCGGGCGTCGTGGCGACTTGGAGGTCGGTGAGCACGAGCCGCTGCAGTGGGATCGCGAGCGGCGGTCCGTCGAGCGCCATGGCGAAGACGACGTCCGGCAGCGGCGCGGCGCTCGAGATCTCGGCGAGCTTGAGCTCGTCGTTGTACCGCAGCCCCGTCCATCCTGCGAGCTACCAGAGCGAGCGCGGCGCGTGCGTGAGAGCGGCGCGAGTGTCTGGGGGAGTGAACGGCAGCTCGTCGACTCAGCGTACCGAGTCGAAGAACTGCTGCGGGAGCACGAGGCACGGCACGCTGAAGTCCACGACGACGTCCCAGTTGCCGGAGAACTCGCCGAAGATGCTCACGTCCCGCGCGGTCTGCGACGACACCGACGAACTCTCGTCCTCGGTGAGTGTCGGCGCGCACCGGAAGAACGCGCGGTGGACTGCGAGCACACGAGCAGAGCACCGGACGCGCTGTCAGCGGTGCTGCTGAGCCGCCGGGCTCCACCGAGCTGCCGCACTCGGGAACGAGATCCCCTGGCTGTTCACGTCGTCATCGTCGCTGACGATCGGCGCGAGCGGCTCGCTCCAGACCAGCGTGCGCTTGCTGTCGCCGTCGCGGCTGCTGGTGCTGACGAACCCGTTCACGAGATCGTCTTCGTCTTGGCGCTCGGGGGTGGCGTCGTCGCTGTCTTCAGCGTCGTCAGAAGAGCGGAGCGCGAGCGCTGCAACCTTGGAACTCACGTTGAAGCCGCGATACGAGTACTGCGGTCGAGCTGCGCTCGTAGCGCCGCTGCTGTCGCCGCGGAACATGCTCCAGAAGAGCGAGTGCGCCGGTCGGAACGCGAACCCGACGCCGATGAAGCCGCTCGCTTGGGATCCGCTTCGAGTGTCGAGATCAGCAGCGCAAGCACCACCGTGCACGTGTGAGGAGAGTGAGGCAGGCGACGAGGTAAGCAGAGCGCCGTACGTGAGGAAGTACTGGATCGACGCGGGGCTGAGCCACTGCCTCTTGATCGCGAAGGATCCGAGCGGTAGCTTGCCTTCGAACTGGAGCGCCGACACGCGCACGTCTCGCACCGCGAAGTCCTGGACGATGAGTCCCTGCAGCTGGAAGCGCAGCAGTCGACGCGCGTGGTCTGTTCGTAGCACTCGACGAGAGTCGTGAGCAGCGAGACGCAACGAGAGGAGCAATCGGAGACGCCGCCGCACCGAAGTCGATCTTGGGAGACACGAGCGCGTCGGCGCTGTCGGGCAAGTCCGAGCAGAGCAGGATGCCGTCCAAGTCTGCCGGTCATCCCAACGAGCGCGTCACCACCTCCACCCTCCATTGCACGGGTGCTCGCGACGCGGATGGCGCACCAGTGGTGAGGAGGAGGCGCAGGCTCTCGCCGTCCACGTCCACGGTCAGCACCGGGTTGCTGTTCGCCATCTTGACTCTCGACTTGAGGCTCTCGGCGTCGCTCGGACGCGCAAGCGCGAGGAGGATGACAGTCGCGACGACCGCGACGAGAGGGGCGAGCAGAGCATGTCGCGGTCGCGGTCGCGAGCGGCAGGCTGTCATGGCGGTGGCGTGATGCGCTATGAAGCGGCGGAGTCGTGAAACGGCGGCGTGGTTTGAAGCGGCACCGCTAGCTCGTCGGGCACTCGCGACCTTCGTGCACCAGCAGAAGCACCAGCAGCTCCAGAAGGAGGCGAAGGCGGCGTCCGCCATGTCGAAGGAGACCGACAGCGAGCACGAGCCGCGGCAGCTGCAGTACAAAGTGCGCTCCGCTCATGAGCATTCGCATCTGCAGTGCGTTTGTTGAGCGAACTCGTGCGCTTGCTCGTCGGCGTCCCAGGTGATCATCCTCGGCGACGGCGCCGTCGGGAAGACGTCGGTGGCCATGCGCCACACGGAGGACAACTTCTCCAACGTCTACAAGCAAACGATCGGTCTCGACTTCTTCCTCAAGCGCCTCGCGCTGCCTGGTACGACGAGGAGCAGGACGACGCTCGTGCTCGCGCTTCACGCTTACGGTTCTCACCCACTCGGAGTGCAGGCGACACGCAGGTGACGCTCCAGATCTGGGACATCGGCGGCCAGAGCATCGGCGGCAAGATGCTCAAGAACTACATCTTCGGCGCGCAGGTTGGCAGAGCTTGCGAGCTGGTGCGGGTGGTGCTCTGGATCGGGAGCTCACGCGACGACTCTGGCGGGCAGGCGGTGCTGCTCGTGTACGACATCACCAACTACGAGAGCTTCCAGAACCTCGAGGATTGGTACCGCCTCGTGCGGCGCACGTTCGACGACGACCACATGCCGTACGTCGGGCTCGTCGGCAACAAGAGTGCGTGCGTCGTTCCGTGCTGGTGCTTGAGCGTTCACCGTGTTGCTCTCTGCTCTCTGCTTCGGCTGCTGACGGACGCGCTCGCACAGTCGACCTGAGCCACCTGCGCGCCGTCAAAGCCGCCAAGCACAAGCAGTTCGCGGAGGAGAACGACCTCAAGAGCTTCTTCGTGTCTGCGAAGACCGGCGACCAGGTGAACGCGACGTTCCGGCAGCTCGCGTCCGACCTCGCGGGCGTCGTACTCTCCAAGTCGGACCTCGACGTCGAGACGCCCGTGCTCAAGGCGCAGATCGTGAACCACGAGCAGAACGACCCGGACGTCAAGAGCGTCGACATGCGCGCCAAGCCCACTAAGTGCACACTGCAGTAGCCACCGCTGCCGACACCAGCAGCCACGGGCAGGGAACAGACAGCCGCGTATCTATCAAGTGTTACATTGACGGATGTTGTTACCCTGGCTCGAGCAGCTCCGGAGGTGGTCGGACACGACCACCTCCAGGAGACTGCTGCGAGGCGTCGAAAGGCGAGCGAGAGGACGCGCTTAGTAGTCGGCGCCGCCGCCGAACATGTCCATGGCGCCGCCCATGTCGGCCTCCTCCTCCTCCTCCTTCTCCTCCTCAACCGGAGCCGCCGCGGCCGCACCGCCCGCCGCCGCGCCAGTCGCCGCCGCGGCGCCGCCACCGCCGAACTTGGCGAGCTTCTTCGAGCCAGCCGCGATGATCTTGTTCACGTCCTTGCCCTCGAGCTCCGCGAGCACCTTGCTGAGGCGCTCGGTGTCCACCTCAACGCCGACCGACGAGAGGATCTTGGTCACGTCCGCGGCGGACGGCGCGGCGTTGCCGCCGAGCACAGCGAGGAGGTAGGCAGCAATGTAACGCATCTGTGGAGGAGGAGGACAAGTGATTAGCGTGGTGATGACAACGACGGCGGCGGCGGGATCGCTACTAGTGCTGCACCGCACTTTACGCCGGCAGCATGTACACACCGCCAGCACACACACAGCACACAGCACACGGGCACACGCACGCACCTTGAATCACTTTTAAGGTGTCTTTGGGACTACCAGATACAAGATGACCGCGGCGCGCTCGGCCTTGCGCGCTGTGGCGTTGGCAGGAGAACCAACCAACCGGTTTTCTCCCGTTACAAGAGCGCTACTCGCTCTACAAGGGAGATTCAAACCCTCTCCGCCAATCAGAGTAGTTTGAAATACTCGCCAAGAGACCAGAACATTTCAAAACAATCACGTTCATAGCCGCATGCAAAATCACTGGACGCGATGCAGCCGGAAATCAAAGCCGCCCGCAGCGCTCTGCGCGCCATTGCTCTTTTGCTGCCTCGCTCCACCGTAGTAAGCGCTCTCCGAAGACACCATGGCCCCCGCTACTGTTGCTGTGAGTACCTGAGCCGCCTTCGTCGCCTTCGTCGCCTTCGCCATCGTCGTCTTCGGCGTCGTCGCTCGCCCACCTGTCGGTCGGCCGGTCTCGGCGCCAGTCTCCGACTCGCTCGGCCACCTCGACACGAGCGCCGGACGCGTCGGTCGCGTATGAGTTGCCAAGCTGCAGAGGCGCCTTCTCTGCCCGGGCAAACAGAGTTTCCTTCTCTGTGGGTGTCTCTCGCGCGTGGTGCGTCACTCGCCGCTGCTTCTTCGGAGCAGTGGCAGCGGTGACGCGCGTCCGCGTCGAGAGGCACCACGCATATGAGGGTCAAACCGGGTCGGTCGGTCTCCGCGCGAAGGTGTCGACTGGCGCGAGCTGGTCGGTGTCGAGCGTAGGTCCGAGTCGTCTTCTCTGGAGTATTCGTCCGGGTCGAGAAGGTCGTCATCACCTGCAAGCAGCAGCAGCAGCTCAGAAGCGATCGCGCGTCTGGTGTTCGTCGTCGTGGTGGCGACGAGAAGCCGCACTAGCGCTGAGGCGGCAGTCGGCAGGAGCGGCGGCGGGCGGCGGCGCTGCGTCTGCGCCTCCTGTCGTTGCTAATGTCGTGCGTGTGCTCTGGTACAGAACAAGGGAAAGAAGGTCGGCAAGAAGCAGGTGCTCAAGTTCACGATCGACTGCACCATCCCGGTGGATGACCGTGTGCTCGACCCGGCGTCGTTCGAGAAGTTCCTCCACGACCGCATCAAGGTCGGCGGCAAGACGGGCGTGCTCGGTGACGCCGTCAAGATCTCGCGCGAGAAGAACAAGCTGCACGTGGCCGCCGTGGCGCCGTTCTCCAAGCGCTACCTCAAGTACCTGACCAAGAAGTACCTGAAGAAGCAGCAGCTCCGCGACTACCTCCACGTCATCGCGTCGGACAAGCACACCTACGAGCTTCGTTACTTCAACATCCACGACGGTGGTAACGACGCTGACGAGGATGACGAGTAAGCAGCAGCACACGCGTACAGCAGAGCGGTCTCGTGCTCTCCCGGCGGCGTCGTAGAGATCAGCTCTAGGCTCATCGAGGAGACCAGGTCAGGACGCTCGCCGTCGTTGCGAACTCAATCATCTTGGCAGCAGCAGCAGACACATTCGTTCGTCACGCTTCTCGTTCGTCATCCGCTGCGCTCCTGTCGTATGTCATGAGGTCGCTCGCACGAGGGGCTCATGCCGAGCGCCGCATCGGTCGATCGGATCGCCGCGGGTCCGAGAGTGTGTGCACTTGTGTATTCATCGACATGCAGGCACCTGTCCACTCCTCCTCCGTCCATCGCTCGAGCTCGCAGCGCGCTGAAGTGGTCGACGCGCTTCGGTCGACCCGCGGTGGCGTCCTGGACCTGACTGACTATCGACGAACGTCATCGCGGACTCGCGCGCTTGCACCTGCGGCGGGAGCGCTGCTGCTGCTGCTGCTCAGCGGTACGAGCGGTGGTCGTAGCGAGAACGCTCTCGGTGCTGCGCCTGCAGGGAAGCACACGACAACACACACGAACACACAAACACACGACAGGAGAGAGAGAGAACAAGCGGCGAATGAGCATCCACGATCGACGAACACCGTCATCCGACATGGCACATGCGAACGTCTACTGTGTATTGCCGAGCGCGCTTCATTCGCGCGCGCGCCGCTAGACAGCGAGTGACAGGCAGCGAGCGAGTTACATGGAACGCACCAGCGCCGCGTTGATCGCGTCGATCCATTTCTTCGACCCGTTGACGAGGTCGTTGAGATGGTACACCCGGTTCGGCTGCAGAGCAGACAAGAAATGGCGAGTTCCGAGGCGCGGGACAGCGAGCAGCGCAAGCAACCCGTCAGAACGTCCATCGACGAACCAGCGATGGCAGCGAGGATGGGAGGAGACGCACCGTCACGACGTCGAACGCTGTTGCGCTCTTCGAGTTCACGTAGAGGGTGTCGGACCACGGGATCTCTCCTGCACCATCACACGAATGTGTCAGCAAGGAGCTGGGGTGTCACGCCAGCTCGCATGCTTGGCAACCCACCCTTCTGCTTCATTCGGATCGCGTCGATGTAGATCAGTCGAGGCTTCGACGTCAGGATGAGCTGCACGAACGCCGCAGCACCCGTCAGATACCGCGAGATGACGGATCCGGACACTGTCGTCGTCGAAGCGAACGCACCTGTCTCTTCTTGGAGAAGAGACCCTTGCGCTTGCTGATGAGACCGCCCATCTTGATCATCTCGTCGTCCAAGAGGAAGCGGTTCCTGCGAACGAGTCACACGAGGGATACCGCGTCAGCCCCACGCGCCATCGGCACCGGCGAACCAGCCAGACTGCAAGCACGAACCATAGCGAGCTTGTCCGCGTGATCGGCGGCGGGGGCGGCACGGACGCCTTCTGCCGCGCGACCTCGACCACGTTCACGGGCGAACCAGGACGCTGGCTGCAGAACATCAACGGACACACATGCGAGGTCAGGGCTCGCGACACCAATGCTCACGCGGCAGTTGCTCCGACAGGCAACGCACTGCGCCATCGGCTCGAACGCCAAGCCCGACGACACTTGAAGCTCCGTCGCGACACCGGCGAACAGCCAGTCCTCCGTCGCGCCATCCTGCATGTCATCGGGATTCAGCAGCATCGGTTAGCGCGATGGCGTCACGTGGTGGAGAAGAGAGCAGACAGTCTCCGTATACACACGCGCACACAACGTACGCTCTCGGTAGCCGGGAGACGGGAAACCTGCGGCATGTACGGAGGCTGCGTCGACCCCAGCGTGTCCCAGTTGATGCCGTCGAAGAATGGGTGCGCCTTCAGCGAGCTGTACCCGTTGCCGTCTTCCTCCGAGCCAGCGCCGAGACGCTCCTTCGGCTCCTGGAGCAGCAGCTTGTCGATCAAATCGCGCGCGACGGGAGGAAGACTCGGCGGGTACGCAAAGTCCTCCGCCGGGTGGTTCAGGATCTGCTGGAACGTCAGGTACTCGTTCTCCGCGCGGAACATCGGGCGACCAACCAGCATCTGGAACACCATGCACCCCACAGCCCAGAGGTCGCAGCCGCGCGAGGCTTCGAGGTCGCGCAGCACCTCGGGCGACACGAACTCGGCCGTGCCGCAGAACGTGTTGTGGCGGCTCTCTTCGGTCTCATCCTTCGCGGTGCCAAAGTCCGTGATCTTGATGTGCCCGTCCTCGCTGCTCGCATCGATCGCACCATGGTCAGCGCGTTCGTCGAGTTCCCACACACGCACACACGCACACACGCACACACGCACACACGCACACACCACGCTCTCACCTCAGCAGAATGTTCTCCGGCTTTAAGTCGCGGTGGATCACAGCCTGCACGCGCAACGCGCCACGAGCGTCAGCTGCCGCGGACACCGGGAGAGGACACACAACCACCTCTCGCTCTAGACGTACGTTGTTGTGCAGGTACTCGAGCGCAACGATGACCTCCGCGATGTAGAACTTGGTGAGCTCCAGCGAGCACGCGCGGTCCTTGACGCCCGCCGCCGCCTGCGCCTTCTGGTGCTTCCTGTAGCTCCCCGAGCATCGCACGGCGCCACCAGTCAGCTCCTGGCAGCTACTGGGAGATCCCCTCTTTCTCTGAACCTCGCGTGCACACAAGCTGCACGCACGTGATGACGTCCAGCAGCTCGCCGCCGCGGCAGAGCTCCATGACCATGTAGAGGTAGTTGTGGTCCTGGAACGTGAAGTAGAGCTTGACGATGCGGTCGTGCGAGACCTTGGAGAAGACCTTGCGCTCCATCATGACGAACTTGACCTTCTTCTCCTTGCGGATGAAGCGCTTCTCCATGATCTTCACGGCGTACTCGACGCCCGTGTCCTTCATGCGCGCGTGCACGACCTGCGCCGTCCGGATACCACCACCACACAAGGATGAGCGCCAACCGCCACGGTCAGTGGTATACAGCAGCAGCTCCGTCGCCAGCGTCATTCGCACCCGCGCGTACGCGCCCTCGCCGAGCGTCGTCCCGAACATAAAGTCCGCTGGCGACGGCTTCTTGCTGCCGCCGCGGGGGGTCGGCACACCGCCGTCGAGCGTGCCTGTTTCGCCGCCGTCGCTCGTCAGCTTTGTCCGGAAGTATACGCGCCAGTGTGTACACACGCACACGCGCGCAATCACGCACCGTGCTCCATGTCGACGGAGGGGGCGGGGGAGCGGAGGGAGGAGGGAGAAGCGAACGCGGGTGAGCTCTCGACTGCGCCGCCGCCGCTCAGCTTCCAGCAGCTCCACTTGGGCTTGGACGCTGGCTTCTTCACACTGCGCGCGCTGTTTGTTTGTTTGTATCGGCATAGCAGGTCCCGCACGAAAGCGTCTATCGTGTGGACCACTCTGGACTTGAACAAATCGAAAATCAAAATCCAAAAATCCTTGCATACAAAATCCAAGAGGAATGCTGGCTCGCTTGACCTTGCTGCTGCCGCCGACGGCGACGACGACGGCGCGTCACGTGCTCCAGCGCGGCTGCGCCGGCGCGCGCGCTAAGAGCGACCTCGTGACGCTCGAGGCGCGCGGCCGCGTCGGCATCCTGCGCCTGAACGACCCCAAGCGCCTCAACCCCATGACGGCGGCCATGGGCGAAGCACTGCAAGGTGCGCGGCGTGTGTGTCACACGAGAGGTGACGACCGGCGAGCTCCTCTGACGCGGCGGGGGGGCGGCGAGCAGAGAAGGTGACGGAAGTGAACGCGCGCGCGGACGAGTTCGGCGCCGTCGTGCTCACGGGCGAAGGTGAGCTGTCCTGTCGGGTCGGGAGAGCGGGTGGCGGTGAGAGGCGGGGGAGGCTGATGCGATCGCTTCGGCGCGAGCAGGCCGCGCGTTCTCGGCCGGCGGCGACATGAAGTTCCTCCGCGAGCGCATCGCCGACACGCCGACGCGTAACGCGTGCGTTTCGCTGCAAACGGCGCATGTGCAGCGGGCTGGCGCTAGAGGCGGCTCTTCACTGACCCACGCGCATGACACGCGTGTACTCCACCAGCGTCCTCATGCAGAAGTTCTACGCGCGGTACATGTCGCTGCGGACGCTGCAGGTGCCGCTCGTGGCTGCGATCAACGGGCCGGCGATCGGCGCGGGGCTGTGCATCTCGCTGTTCGCGGACGTCCGCGTGGCCGCGAAAGACGCCAAGATGGGCTTCACGTTCGTGAACCTGGGG
>JAASFS010000444.1:0-18020 GCA_023333865.1 Globisporangium perplexum | reverse complement strand
TTCAGCGACTGCGCCACTTGTGGGTGGTTCTTCCCCAATGTGTCCTCCCGGATCTTGAGCGACCGGCGATACATCCCTTCGATGTCTGGCTGCTGCTCGGACTCCGTGTTGCCTCCCGAGTGGGCGGTGTCGCTGCTTGTTGTCGATCCCAAATCGCTCCCAACCGAGAGGCTGCGGCGCCAGGCAACGGGTTCGACGCTGTCGTGTCCGTCGTCCGAGCCGTCGGCGCTTCGAGTGCCGAAGATGCTGGTGGTGCTGGTGTCCGTGTGCTTCTTCTTCGTGCCGCCGACTGTGTACGTGCCGCAGTTCTTGTAAAAGTTGGCAAGGTTATTCAAACTCGTCGCGTACTCCGGGTGTCGTTCGCCCAGCACGCGGGCTCGCATCATCAGGCTTCCTTTGAGCAACTTCTCCGCATGCTGCAGCATCCAAACGTTGTATGTTAAGTAGCTCCGGTTCGTGCTCAGGCAGATCCCGAGCTGGTTGAGCACCTCGGCGAGTTGCGGGTGCTCCGACCACCCGAGCACGTCGCGCTGGAGCCGTAAGGATTCTAAGTAGTAGTACTCGCCCGCGATCCAGTCGGTCACGTCGCAGCTCGCGTACCCCAGATCAGTCAGCAGGAGCGCCTCGAGGGCTATGAGCTCCCGGATCCCGATGCACGAGCAGCTGTTCGTGATCGGCTCGCTGAGCTGCTCTTGCTCGAACGACGGCAGCTTGTCGAGTACCCACAGCTCGCGGTCGTATTTGGCTTCATCAACGTCCCACAGCAGCGCACTCGGGTCGTTCTCCGGGTGTCCGCAGACGCAGTTCAGCGATCTTGTCTCGCGCGACAGCTGCAAGCACGACGACATAACCTGGATGCGCCGCCGAGGGTCCACACGAGTGCGGCAGATGAACCGACTGCGGACCACCAAGTTGCTGTACAAGAGCGCGTCGACGATCGACGAGTCTCGCACGGATTTGCTGCTCCCAGTGCTGCTGTTGCTCCCGTTGCTGCGCTGACTCGTCTCCTTCTTCAGCTTTGCCGGCTCTCTCGCGTCGCAGAGCAGCTCGTTCTCATCATCATCGTCGCCTTCTGCTTGCTCCTCGCGGGTTCGTCGCTTCGCCTCGCGAACTTGCTCGATGCTCTGCAGCGTCAGCTCGTGCGCAAGCCGCATCGCCGACTCAATGTTCGCTCGCTCTTTGTCGAACAGATCCAGCTTCCCGTCGAAACGGTACGCGTGCGACGCCTTGGCGACCACCACGCAGTAGTGGCGGACGAATCGGCGCTTCCACGTAAGGTGCAGCTCTCTGCCCAGTGGAAACGACGACGGCGACTCGATCGGGCTCGACACTGACACGAACGACGTCGCGACTGCGCGCTTGGTTTCCTCTTCCAGAGCCTCGTCACCCATTCGGTTCGCTTCGTCTTCAGCGAAGAGCTGCACCAAGTTGTGCATCCGATATCGACTGGCGCGCGAATCGTACTCAACCAGGGACCACTGATGGAGACTCGCAAGCGCCACTCTCGCTGCAGGCACTGCGGGACACGAACATACGAATAGTTAGCTTCGGGTCAGTACTGAAGATACGCAAGCGACGTCGTCGCATGCTGCGAATCGCACCTTGAATGGATCGAGCCTTGATCTCCTCCGTGGACTCCAAATCCAGAAGGTCGTAGCTGTCATTTGTCATTGCGCCGTCGTTCTCGAACCCGAACTCGTCCAAGTACGACAGCTGAGAGCCCAGGCTCTTGATCGACGACGCATCGTCGTCTTGCGACCGACTTCGGTTGCTCGCGTACGCAAATCCAGGAAAGTACGACGACCCAGACGTCGACGTCGTGATCGAAGACGAGTGAAGCGAAGGCGGCGCATTTGCTCTGCTCGCCGCAAACGGACTCGACAGCACCGCCTCCGCAGCCTCGATCTCGAAACTTCCTCGAAAGAACCCGAGCGCCATGAACGCCAGCTGGAGCGGCTCCTCCAGATGACAGAACGACGAACGGATGCACCGGTCGACGCACTCCTTGTGCCCCACTTGGTTGAGCTCTCGAATCGTCTCGAACCGACCTTCATCTCGCTGGAGCAAAGCACCAATGTGCCGTCGCGCGGTTAGAATCAGAGCGCGCGCACATCTCCCATCGCTTGCGTCGACGCACCTCCAGGTACTCGATCATCTGCTCGGGATTGACTGTCGTTCTTGCGTTCGCGAGCGCTCGGCCCACGACGCGGATAGCGAGCGGGAGACAGCCACAAATCTTGGCCAGGCGCTCGGCGAGCTTGCTGGAACAGTTCGGTGCGACTAAGCACAGCAACTCCGTCTGGTACATCAACAACAAACACATACGGGTCAGCATTCATACCCCATCTTTTCAATGACGAGCACATGACGCACCGCAGTGCGCAGTGGGAGCTCCGATATCGAGAGTGAGTACGCGGTGACGTTTGGTATGTGCGGGATGCGACGTGACGCCAAGAGCAACCGGATGTTCGGCGCTGTCGAAATGAGCCGACCAAGCAGATCCTGTGTCTTGTGCTCGTCCTCGTCGAGAAGCTCCTCCACCTTGTCAAGCACGAGCAGGCACCGCTTCGAGCCAAGTTCTGCGAATACCTCTTCGTCCGTGTCAGCAGCGGGCATCCCGATGCTCTGCGCGATCGCGTACCGCACTGCTGACAGCTTCTGACCCTCGAGGTCGACGTAGAACACGCCATCGGGGAACATCCGCCGGCTGTGCACAAAGTGTGCGACTGAGATCACGAGCGAGCTCTTGCCGATCCCTGGAGCCCCTAAACACGCCGTCACCGAGTTTTCCGACAGCGACTTGACCATCAGATACGTCTCCGAGTTGCGGCCGATGAACTGGCCGTGCATCGAAGGGATCGACGACTTGTACTTTGGCGTGTGGTCTTGCAGCTCGCCATTCGGGATGTCGCCGAAGAGCACTACGTCGTGCGCGTCCGGGCGGCCGTCGCCACCGAGAAGCAGGAACTTGCTCGACTCATCGTGCGGGAACGTCAGTGCGTGCCCTTTGCAGCAGCACTGCTTCGGGTTGTGGTGCGAGTGGCGCGAGCCGGCCAGCATCCACGGACAGTTCGGTTCGTGGATGTGACTATCCAGAGGTAGCAAACAGACACACGGCAAAGCCACGTCAGCGCACAGGAAGCAGCGCGTCGATGTCGACACCAGTGAGCAAACGTACGCGCAGCAACACGCGGCTCGCTTCTGCGTCGGTAGCGCTCGGACGGCCGACTTGGCGATCTCGAACGCCGTGATCACGCTGTGGCCGGAGAAGAGCGACAGGTAGAAGTGCTTGGCGAACATCGTCGCCGACGCATCGACGACAAGCGAGTCGGAGTGGACCTGCAGAGAGAGAGAGAGAGAGAGAGAGAGAGAGAGAGTCCAGACATACAGAGTGAGTCATCTCATCACAGCGCAGAACACTTCGCTAGCTGCGCGTACCGCAACGACGTGTGGGATGCCCGCGTTCAGGAACACGGAGGCGACCTTCTCGCTGTGGCACGAGTTCACGAACACGAGCTGCACGTGCTGGTTGATGCCGTGGGAGCTGCCACTCGTGCTCTGGCCGGCAGTGCTCGTCCTTCGCGAGTCGACCCGCGCGGCGCCGGAGAACGTCAGCTGGCGGAGCAGGTCCGGCGTGATCATGTGCGTGCAGCCGGCGCCATCCTCGAAGCAGAGCGCCGGGTTCTGGCCCAGCCCGTGACCGCTGAAGTGCAGCACGCGGCACGTCCACGCCGTCATGAGGCTGCGCAGGATGTCGGCGGTCGCGATGTCGAAGCGCACCTGGATCGCCTTGTGCTGCACGTCCGTGAGCAGCGAGTTGGTGATCGCGCGCCGCTCCGCCTCGAGGTCGAGCTTCTCCATCGGGTAGATCCGCCCCTTGCTGTCTTTGATCACGAGCGGCGCAGCGTGCAGCACGACGAGGTGGAGCGCGTTCTGGTCGTACGCGGGCTGGGACTTCTTCGGCGCCGGCAGCACGAACGAATCCATCGCGCGGCTCGCCGGGTCTGCCGGCGGTTGCTGCTGCGGCGCGTTTGCGGTGACCTCTTCTGTCTTCGAGTCTTCGGCCGCGGTGATCGCTGTCGCCGTCGCTGTCGCCGCCGTTGTTGTCGTCACGTCAGACGGTGGCAGCGGCAGCGGGTGCTGCAGCGCCTCAATCTCCTTGAGGATGCGCGTGCGGTGGCCCCACGCCGCGATGCCGAACTCGTCGCGCAGCACGTCGTGTCCGAGCTCCGGGAGCACGTCTGCAGGCGCGTCACGCAGTTCGCTGGGCGTAAGATCGCCGACCGGCGTTCCCCCCGCACACACACGCACAGAGATACACAAAAGAGGGGAGAAGCGCACGCACCACCCGAGATCTCGTTGTCCAGGAAGACCTGCTGGTACTTGGCGAGGCCGAGAGACTCGAGCCAGCGCGCGACATCCTCGCGGCTCCAGCGCTGCCACGTCGCCTGTGCACCGCCGCCACTGCCGCTCGCCATCGCCGCCATCGCTGTCGCTGCCGCACTCTGCGGCGGCTGCTGCTGCTGGGGCTGCATGGAGCGAGCGTATGGGCGTGAGGGGGGCGAAGTGATTGAGATTGAGGTGGTAATTTTTGCATTTTTGCGAGAGCCGTCACTATTCCAACAAGCGGTAGTGATAAAAGACTCACTTTACGGTACGCTCATATCATCGAGTTTATAGCAGTTGCGTGCAGTGTACAGATGGCTACACTCGCCGAGTGTCCAACATCGAAATTGGATGCTGCGAGCAGGCCAAAAAGCAGGAGCATGCGAGACTGCTGGCAAGCTCGCGCGCACGTGTACAGACAGCGTTGCGCCGGGAAGGAGCGTGCGGAAGCGGGTGCGGCTGTACCGTGGTGGCACATTCCGCCAACGACAGCCCCCGTTTTCGTCACTATCGGCTCGTGCATGGTCTGGCGACCCGAAATATTTTACTCTATCGTGGTAAGCTATAATCATTCCATCCAAAACTAGTGTCACTTTTTGTGTACAGAGTATCTTACAAAAGCAACAATGTTTTTCGATCGCTCCGCTAAAGTCCGTTTGAAAATTAACCAATTGGTTTCTGGTCCAAATTGCCAAACCAGATCTTGGCGCTACCGGAAGAGCGGCGGCACGCGTGTGCGGCGCGCTTCCCCGTGACAGCAGGACAAGCGAGCAAGCGAGGGCTTCTCCTCGCTCTACCCATTCCCCCCTCTACCTGCCTCCTCTCTCTCGCGCGCTCGCGCTCGCGCTCTCGCTCTGCACGCGCGCAGCATGGGTAACGAGCACTCGAGCGGTGGGCACGGCGGCCGCAGCGCCGGCATCCCTTTCGTCGCTTGGCGCGCGCCAGGCGGTGGCAGCGCCAGCGCGGCGTCGTCGCCGTTCCAGTCGCCGTCCGCCGCGACTGCGTCCGCGATCTTGAGCCCGCGCGGGTTCGGCGGCGCGCCGATCAGTTACCACTTCGCCGAGCCCTCGAGCTTCTCGTACGACCGCGTGCCGCGCGTTGTGAGCGCGCTCGCGGTGTTCACGCGGCCGCCGAAGGCCGACGCTGCGCTCGCGAATGCCGCGGAGCTCGCGCACAACATCGCGATCGTCGAGCGCGGCGGCCGCATGCACTTCCCGGACATCGTGCGCCGCGTGCTGGCGGCTGGCGCCGTCGGCATCGTCTTCATCGAGCGCGTGGACAACAAGACGGCCACGCAGTCGCTCTTCGACGGCTTTCACTCGTCCGGGCGCCAGTCCGTCAACGTGCCAATCGTGCTGCTCTCCAAGTTCCACGCTGACCAGCTGCTCGCTGACCGCCCGTCGCGCATCTCCATCGAGCTGCTCGCGGGCGAGGACGCCATCAAGCATATCGTGCCGGACGACACGTACTTTGCGGTCGCGACCGCCGCGCGCGCCGGTGAAGTCGAATTGCTCAAGCACCTTTTGTACTCGGACATGAGCGGCTCGCTGCTGGAGGTTGGTGGCGACGAGGGGGATGCGTGAAGCGCCTGGGTGGGTGACTATGCACTGACCGTGTGTATGTGTGTGCGTGTGCTGCCTCCGCACAGATGTTCCCGAAGGCTGTGGCGCTCTGCGACGCCGCGGAGAACGGACACGTGGACTGCATCGAGCTCCTGCACGGCTTCGGTGTCTCGCTGGACGCGCAAAAGGTTCGACGGGGTTGGCTGTCGGAGCGAGCTTGTGCTCGCGCAGCCGCTCACGCTCGCGTGCTTGCAGCCCACTGGCACGTCGGCGCTCATGATGGCGTGCTCGGTTGGAAACGTCGAGGCGGCGCGGGCACTACTGATGTTCGGCGCGACGCTGGACCTGGAAGATGTGAGTGGCGTCGCTTGCTGCGATTCGTTCGCGCTGCAAACGCCACGCACGGTCCCGCGAACTGAGCCTGAGTGTGATTCCTGTGTTAGGTGCACGGCATGACTGCGCTGATGATCGCGGTGCGGGACGGCAAAGTCCCGTGTCTGAAGCTCCTCATCCGGAAAGGCGCGCGAATCAACCTGTCGCGAAACCGAGTGCGTGTTGCCAGCGGGTGGGCGTAAGCTGAATGGAGTGAGGTTGCGCGTTCTAACGACGCGTGCTCTTCACTGCAGAACCGAGGGACGACGGCGCTCCACATCGCTGCGCGAGGCGGTCTGGATGAGTGTGTGTCCATTCTGCTCGACGCGGGGGCATCGCTCGACATCCAAAGTGTACGTACGGATGGGCTGTGGCGAAGAACCAGCGGTGGAGAATCGAACTCACGCTGGCTGCACTGTCACCCAGCCAAACTCAACGACGGCGCTGATGGAAGCGGCTCGCGCCGGCAACGTCGGTTGTGTGAAGCTTCTGGTGAATGCTGGCGCCAACCTGATGTCGAAAGACGTACGTCTGCTTTGGTATCCTGTGTGATCACGCGCTCGCAGTGCCTAACAGCTGTACGACGGCACATTTAGAGAGAGGGCAACACCGCGGAGAGTCTCGCGCGCATGTCGGGCTTCACCGACATCGAGGACTTCCTACGCGAGCAAGCAGAAAGTGTACGTGGAGAGCTCACGCAACTGTATGTGAGCTGCGAAACTTGGAAGCTAATCGGATCCCAACCTTGCTTGTTTGCGCGGCTGCTTGATGGACAACGCAGGCGTCGGTGAAAGACCATCGTCGACAAATCGAGGAGACTGTGGCACGACCGAACTCGACGCTCCAGGATCTTCTGATGCTCGCGGACGAGAACGACATTCCGATCGATGTCCTGAAGCGCGAGGTGATTCGTGACCCAAAGTCCAGCGCATGGCTCGAGCAGCCTCGGATTATCTACGAGGTGTTCCGACTGCTAACGCAGCCCGTGTCGACATCGAGCTCGAAGCCTGACGATCCGCTGTACGGAAAGTACAAGACCCAGCACTTCTGCTGCGAGATCTCGATGTGGTACACAAGGAAGATCTTTCAGAAGAACTACCACCCGGGCGGTGTCGGGTGGTCCATCTCGTCGTTGTCAGACGAGCCCGATCTCGAGAAAGCGTTCGGGTACTTCAAGGTGCTGTTCAATTTCGTCTGTCACTCCGGGCAGCTGGACGACGTGCTGCTCGTGCTGTTCTGCAAGGTGCTGAACCGGTTCATCCTGAACGAGCAAGTCGGCGGACTGCTGCTGCGGTTTCTAGCGAACGAAGGCAAGTTCGTCATCCCGTGGCTCGTGTGCCACATCGGTCTCGACTCGATCCGCGACACGATCGTGTGGCTGCTGTACTCGGATTTGACTGAAGCCGGACAGCAGAACGTGCGCCAGAGCGGGATGTTCGAGTGTATGTTCGCTCGGCTGTATTCGTGGCAGCGGACGCTGGGCTGGGGCGTTGGCACGGCGTACCAGCGCGACTCGATCGAGAACATCTGCTCGCTGGTCAACTACATCATCTACCCGCCGTCGGTGTACGTGATGAACAATGTGGCAACGTTCGTGGTGAACACGGATCACTCGCTGCCGTTGATCACGGACCAGTACTTCCCGACGCAGCACAACGAGCTGCTAAAGTCGCTGCTGCTGTTCCTGCTGCATTCGCCGGACGTCTCGTTCGGGACGATGATTGATCTGGGCTTCTCGGAGATCTATCGGCAGACCACTCAAGACTGCAAGTCGCTGATCATTAACGAAGGAGGAGCACTGTCGATCGTGATGATGATCATGAGCACTCTCGGGTACCACAAGCGAAAGCGCGATCTCACCGGCGTGGACTCGTTGCTGAAGGACGCGCACGTGTCGCTGCTGATGGCGTTGATCCCACGAGTGGAGAAATTCGTGCGACTTCTTCGAGCGGTCGTGATGATGGATGTGTCGGCTTTGCGCGGGATGACGAGTGCGCAGGAGAAGAGCAAGATCACGGCCGTGAAGGCAAAGGGGTCGGCGCTTCTCAACATCATCACTTTCCTGAAGCGCTGCGTGCTGCTCCAGAGCGGCAAGATCGACGACTTACTAGCCCAGTTCGGGCTCATGCCGAGCTTCCTCGCGTGCTACGGATCGCACCCGAACAACAGCTTGCTGCACCACGAGCTCACGGATGTGATCCGGTTTGTGCTCATGGATCCCGACCAGAACCGGCTGCCGTCATGCCCTCTCCTGAATGGGCTCTTTATCGAGCGCGCCAGCATCCTCGACTTCGTCATCCGAGCTTACGACTCACACGTGCAGTACAAGGGACACATGACGACAATCGCGAACAGTATCTTCACGCTCACCAAGTACGTGGTCGCTTGCGTATTGTGTGGGTGGTTTGAGAGTGCCGTGGAGCGCTGACACTCGCTTGATCTCCACTCGACCAGCACGCCGAACTTCAAGAGCAGCTCGGTGGCGATCACGTGCCAAGAAGTCGTCCGGCAGTACACGAACCAACACGAGAAGTGGCGCAACTTCGAGCCGACTCTCGCTGACCAGAACTTGCTTGAGATGCGAGCACTCGGCCAGCGGAATGCACCGCTGTGCGACGGGTGCCTGAGATTGAAAGAGGATGCAGTGGAGTACGTCACAAGCACGCTCTCGAGCACGGACGTGCGGTTCTCCGGTTACCTCGAGACGATCTTCTCGGGCGGAGCGAATCACTACTGCAAAGTCAACTACATGGACGACTTCATCACGGGATTCTTGTACAAGAAGGACAAGATCCACGATCACATTCCGATTCCGGAGCCGACGCGCGTGAGCTCGTTCATCCAATTCCCAGTCCCGATGCCGTTCCACGCGCTGACGTTCACGCTCACGTACGTGGGGTTGTGCCTCAAGTGCGACAAGCTCTGGTACTGCGACACCTTGCAGAGTGCGAACTGGACGAACCGGATGAAGTGGGTGATCCCGACGTCTGCGCGGAAGTGGTACAGCTTCGGAGTGACGGAGGGACCTGGCAGTGGCGCGCACGGGATCCAGTTCTCCACCAAGGGCTACAAGAACTTCATCGTGCTGTGCGACACATGGGGACGCCAAGAGCAATGGATCCGCGCGATCGACGAGGCAATCCTCGGTCTCGCATCCCATGCGGCGAGACGAATTGACCCGGCGAATGCCATGGCGATCGAGATCGACAACGAAGTTGACACAGACGACTTCGACCTGTCATACATTCGCGTCGCCGCGGAGAAGGGCGGTGATCACGGCGCAACAAGCCAGCAGGCGGTTAAGAGTGAGACCCGCACTCGAGCGACGGGCAACAAGAAAGATGGAGGCAATGCGAGCACCCGCCGACGGAGCAGCACGATCTCGACGCCGTTCAGCGAACTCGATCGCCTGCACCAGGAGTTTGCGGATCACGAGGACGCCTCGGAGAAGATGAAAGAAGGGGGTCGGAACCAGAACCGTGGTCGCTCGACGACGAGTGAGCAGGGCAGTCTCGCTGGTCCGATCGGAAAGGTCGTGCCGGGTACGCGCGCAGTGAAGGACGACGCCACGAAAGCCGACCCGCTTTCACGGAGTCCGGTACGATCCTCGATCTCGGGTAGCGCGTCTCCATCACGACACAACGGGCTGTCGCCGAACCCGCAGCGCAACTTGGATCTGAAGAAGTTCCAGCCGGACACGCGCAAGTTCAGTGAGATCCTGAACAACCTCAAGATGGCGTCGCCACCGCGTGTGAACGCCGAGGGGGTCCTGTCGCAGGGACATCAGATCCCGCCGACACCGCCTGCGAGCTCCACGGCGAAGCTGCCGACGCTGCTTACGAGCAAAGACTCATCGCCAGCGATCATCACGCGCGCGCAGAATCCCGCGAGTCCGACGGCGGCGGCGTCGCCGGGGACGGCGGACGACTCGTTCGCTCCGGGCGACCGCCCAAACGCCCGCAAGAAGGGAGCGTTCAACTTTGCGGGCGGGAGCGTGGCGGCGGCGCAGCAGCTCTCGCAGGACCGAGCGAGCGCGCTGGAGCCGCTCGGGATGCGGCACGTGGTCTCGACGCCAAACCTGACGCAGCTCTCGTGAGTCGGTCGAGCTCGTTCGGCAATTGCTCTCCCACAATCCTCCATCGAGCGAGCGAAGTGCTGAAGAGCGAGGAGCGCACGAGAAGCGAAGCAAATGTAAACAACTTGGTTTTTTATCGCAGCACGCACCCGCACAGCAGTGTGCGCGTGTGCGTGTTCGCGCGTGTGTGTGTCCAATGCCAAATAAGTTCCTCTCCTGCGTTGCCTACTCGAGAACAAGCACTCCCAGCCGATGCCCGCGAGCCCACCTACCCTCTTCCGCGCGAGGGTCCACTCAGTCGTCGCGCTTCTTCTTCTTCGCAACGCGCTTCACCTTCACCACTTGTGTCGGTGCAACGTCGTGTGCGAACAGCTTCGAGACCTCCAGCCCCGACGTGAACGCGTTGTTGAACATCACGCGCTGCTGGAACATCGCGATGAACGGCAGGAACATCGCCACGAACATGATCGGGCCGAACACGATCCAGCCCACCGCGCGGTCGTACGCACGCGCCAGCGCGCGCACGACGATGTGGTGGTACTGCAGCTTCAGGATCGTCATCTGCATGAACCAGTAGACCGCCACGAGCACCAGCACGATGAACTCGAACAGGTTCACGATCGTCAGCACCGTCAGGCTCAGGAACGCGATCAGCATGCAGAAGCACGCGATCACGAACTTCATCTTGCGCAGTTTGCGCTGTTTCATCGACATCTTCTTCGTCACGCGGCTCGCGATGTAGCCGCAGCAGAACATCAGCAGGAAGAACCCGATGATCGCGCCAGACAGGATGTACGTCTTGATGTTGTCCGTCGACTTGATCACCAGACCGCGACCCTCGAAGTACGCCTTGTACGCCAGCTGCAGGTACATGCCCACAGCGACTGCCAAGAACCGCGACTTGCGGATCATCGTCACGAACCGCGCACCGGTCGTCGTGTGCTCCAGATACTCAAGCTCGTTCGACCACCAGCCGAACCAACTCTCTGCCGAGTCGTTCGTCGTGCGGAGCCAGTTCTGCCAGTCGTTGTAGTCCTCGATGATCTTGTCCCAGTCCAGACCGCTCGGGTTGAAGAAGAACGGAGCCCACATCCACGTTGCGGCGATGATCCACAGCGAGAACGACATGATGCCGTAGTTCTGGTTCGTCGGCAGCACGCACTGCTGGTACTGGTTCGCGTAGCATCGCTCCTTCCACTCTGTGTCCGTTGGCTGCACGTTGTTGTAGAAGTCCGCGTCGATACGCCACGAGCAGTTGCACCACGAGAACGTGCCGTACCAGGCGAAGAGGAGCAGCAGGAAGAGCAGTTCCACACCGCGGTAGAAGTGGCTGAACGCGTAAAAGCGGAAGATCTCCGCGAACTTCTCGTGCTTGATCGTGAAGCCACGACCCGTCGCGCGGTACTTGGCGCCACCGTGGATCAGCGTGCGGTCGAAGTAGTTCATTCGCGTGCCCATCTGGAACGTGAAGAAGATCGGGCCAAGCGTCAAACAGTTCCAGAGCAGGTACGTGACACCGTGGCGGAAGCCCTGCTCCACACCGACCACAGCGATCACAGGAACCACCAGCAGGAAACCGAACTGGAACGCCCACGACGTGTTCAGCGTGCCGCCGATGCCGAGACCACCGTGGCTCAGGAAGTACCCATCCATGCCGCTCAGCGCCATGTACACCTTGCCGTAGATGAAGAAGTACACACCCACCACCGTCATCGTCTGCGTGAAGTACCAGCCCAAGTTGCCGTAGAACCATGAGTGCAGGCGGAAAAAGTCCAGGCGAGACGCCATGCGCATCGCGTCACGAGACGTCACACACTCGCCGGCTCCAGACGACAGCTTCGCCTCGAACTGAGCCAGCTGCTGCATGCCCACGTCACGACCCTTGCCCACCTGGATGAACTCCTCGTGCGACACACGACCGCCGCGAAGTGTCGAGTTGAAACCCGCGAAAATGTCTTCCGACAGGTTCACGCCCTTCGACGCCTTCGCCGTGCCACCCGTACCCATCGCAAACAGCTTGTCGAAGATATCCGGGTGACCGTAGTGCTGGCGCACATGGTTGAGAGCGAGCATGCGCTGACCGAGCGACACGAACGACAGCTCCTGGATCGACATGAAGCTCGCCAGGTTCGACACACCGCCCGTGAACACGTGCTCGCGGAAACCGATGATCGTCAGCGGACACTTCTCTGTGTGACGGTCCATCGTCGAGAGCAGGTTCGGCATCTTGAGCGCCTCCTCGAGGTACGCGTCCTGGTTCATATCGATACACTGCAGCAGCTCGCCGCGCGAGAAGATGATCGCGTGGTTCTGGTTCTCCGGCTTACCCTCACCGATGATCGGGTCGCCAGGGAGCTCCACACGGTACACCTCCGCAATCGCGTCGGCCTGCGAGCGGATCAGCACGGAGTAGAACTTGGGCGGACCCTCTTTCATCTTCTTCGGACCGTCCACGTACGCCACACGCAGGCTCGGGTGCTTCTTCAGCAGATACTCCAAGTCCGACGCCTGCTGCCGCTGCTCGTCCTTCTGCTTGCCGTAGATCTGGCATGTGCACACGTAGTTGAACTTGAGCGCGACCATTTCGTCCAGACGCTTGCACTTGTTGCATGGGCAACCGAACTGGTGCATCACTTCGTTCTCGCAAATCTCCAGCCAGTGCAGGAACCGAATCGCGTCTTCATGGTACATCATGCCGCGAACCGTGCGCGCAAGCGTCTGACCGCGGTAGCTCGCCCACAGCTGCACCTCCTCCGGGTACTTCTTCAGCGCTTCATCCACATCCTTGGCCTGCAGACGCTCGAGCAGGTTCTCGAACTCGAACGGGTAGATCGTCTTCAAATAGTAGATCAGCTTGATGCTGTCGTCGTTCTGCGAAGTCAGCTCCTTGATCGAGTACAGCACGATTTCGTTGTAGTACGGTGTCGAGATGGTCAGCGAACGGATCTTGCGGATCGACTTGGCGTCAGGCATGTCCATGAACAGCGAGTTCGCGAAGAAGCGCAGTCGACGACGACCTTCATCCGAGCGCGGCTCCGCGTCAAAGTTGTCCACCGTCAGCAGCTGGTACGCGCGCGAGACGATGTCCAGCGCCGCCTCCGAGTTCACCAAGCGCTGGAGCTGCACATTCGCGTACGTCTGCGCGCCGCCAGGGAAGAAGAACGAGTTCTGCTTCAGCGGCGTATCGTTCAGGAGTTGCACGAGGTTCTCCTGCTTCGCCAAGATCTTCTTCATGCAGTTGATCACGGCTTCCACCGAGTCGATCACCTTGTACAGCGCGCGTTGGAACTTGATGCTGTTGTCGCCAGTTCCCTTCGGAACCTCGAGCAGCGCCTTCATCAGTTCCGCCGCCGCGGCGCGGCACTGGTGCAGCGTCTTCAGGTTCAGACCCTTCAACACCGACTGCTGAGAAGCCATCTCCTCCATGAACTCGAAGCACTCATTCAGGTCCTTGTGCTCGTCGCCAAGGAGGAAACGAACCACCTGGGACGAGAACTTGTACGAACCGAGAATCGACTCGACACGCAGATCGTCCTTCAGCAGACGCTCGCGCATCGTCGTCTCGATCTTCTGCAGCGTCTTGTCCTTCTTCTTCTTGTCCGAGCTCAGCTTCTCGTACACCGCCGCACACTCCGTGATAATGTCCAGCGACTCGTCCAACTTGCCCGCCGTCAGGAACGCCGGAGGGTACAGCTTGCGGTCTTCGGCACCCACCGAGTCGATCAGGTAGCTCAGCACGTTCAGTTCGCGGTCCGAAATCACATCTGCCTCGCGCAGGCTCACCAAACACCGGTTCCACGCCATCGCGAACGGAATCGTGCGCTCGAACTCAGCGCCAGACACGCCGGTCACCGATCCGATAATCGATCCGCGTCCCTGCGACGAAGCATCGTCGTCCTGTCCATTCGGAGTCTTCACCTCGCTGTACAGGTCGCCATGCTGCTCTAGAAGGTTCGAGTACATCTGCGCCTTCACCGTCAGCGGCTTGATGTCGTCCGCCATCGACACGCGCTCGAAGTGACGCACGGGCATCACCGCCTCTTCCTTCTCGCCCTTCTTCGGCTTCTTCTTCTTCTGCTTCTTCTTCCCATCCGCGCCAGTCTCGTGGATGTTCGGCACAATCTTCTTGTTGAACATGCGCGGGATCGACTTGAACGACAGACGCAGCACGCGGAACGACCGCAGCTCACCGATGCGCAGGTTGAAGCCCGCAAACGAACCGAAGATCACCGACAGCAGCGAGTAGAAGATCTGCGCGTCGTACATGAACACCATGAACGCCGGGATCCACAGGAACAGGATGTACGCGATGTTGTGGAACGTCAGCTGCAGCATGAAGTTCGAGTACGGTAGGTACGCGTCTTCACGCGCATACCAGATGAACAACGACGTCTCCACGAGGCTCTTCACCATGAACTGGTAGTCGAACGTCAGCTTCACGAGGAACAGCAGCAGCCAGAAGCACGAGTAGCGGCACCACGCCTTGATCGGAACCGGGAGAGAGCGACCAACGTAGCCAGACCCGATGCCAGAGAAGAGCTTGTTGAAGATCTCGCACACGAAAACCAGCACCACCATGGCGCCGCCTCCCATCATTGCGAGCGCACCCATATCCTGACGAACCTCGATCGCCTTGTCGTTCGTCGCGTCGCCTTTCGTGAACTGGTCCTCGGTGATCACCTCGTTCTTGCCGACCGTGATGAGACCAGAAATGAGCTCGCCGATCTTGCCGTTCTGGATCAGACTTTTCACGTCCAGCTGACAGATCTCGCAGTTCAGTCGTCCAGGACCGGGCTTCTTGATGATCTTCTCGACGTTCTGTCTCCAGTCCGGCACACACAGACTCTGGTCGTACTTTTTCGTTTCACGGACTGCGGGATTGTCAGAGTTGATCTGCTCGGTCGAGCCCGTCTTGGAGAAACACGTCTTGAGCAGGTCGATGTAGCATCCACACCGCCCAACCTGCTTCTGGATGCAGTTCGTGAATGGCACTTGTATCAACACCGACTTGAAGTCGATCGGAACCTTGCTGAACGTCTCGCCTTCGATGTACGTCATGCCGAGGCAACCGGCGAGCATCGGACGGACACACTTGGGCTTCGAGTCCTCGTCGCCAGGGCCAGAGGCAGAAGCATCTTCGTCGGAAGCTGTATCGTTGTGCTCGAGCGACGAAGACGCCGTGAAGTTCTTGCCGAACACGACGAACTCACGTGTCGTGTTGGTCGACGTGATGTCCGCGCCGTACAGAATCGATGTGTCCGGGCAGAACATCACCACGTTCAGCGAAAAGCCCACCACGGCGAAGAACAGCGCGCAGTTGAACAGGAAGATGCGGCGGAACGTCACCAGCGCGCGCAGCCACGTCCGGTTCTCCGTGAACGACTTCTTCACCACCTTCGGGTGACCCTTCTTGTCCACCTCACCGAACGCCTCGGCGATCGTCGTCGTGTTGTACTTGAGACACTTCTTGTTCCAGAAGAACTCGTTGAAGTCGTCGTAGTTGCGAATCTCGTTGTGCGGCGCACGCGCACCCTTCGCCGTCTTCTTGTCGTTGTCCTTCTTCACCTCGGTGTACATCGGGCGGATGACCTCGACGAGGAAGTCGCCCGGCTGCTTGTCGCCGCCGCGCGACGATGCCTGCGGGAGCATGTTGTGCAAGATGAAGCACAAACACTCGGGCACCTGGCGGAAGTTGCCGGCCTCGCCCCAGATCAGGAAGAAGAGCACGATGTCCACGAGCGGGTCGCTCGAGAACGCCGGCTTCGTCGAGATGTACTTGCACCACTTGGTGTAGTTGGCGAAGATGCGTCCGTGGAAGCGCTTGATGCCCTTGTTCGCCAGCTCGAGCTCCTGCTGGTGGTCGCGGCGCTGGTCCGGGTTCTCCTCCTGACCCTTCGCCGGCTCATCCGACTGCTCCTTGAAGTTCGTCAGCAGCAGCATCACGTGCTCGCGCTGGTTCTCAACGTTCGCATCCTGGAAGCCGAACGTGCGCTTGAGACTGTCGAAGATGTTGCCGACCGCGGACGAGCTGAAAAGAGAGAGAGCGAGAGATCGTATCTGTCAGCCAGCCACCCGTACCATGCAATCCACCTAACTCAGCCTCCCAGACACAGCCACGCACTTGTTGAGCAGCTCAACGATCGGGTTGTAGATCGGCGGGAGCTTGTCCATCTCGAGGATGTTGTACTTGACGACCTTCTGGCCGCCGGGGCCGCTCGTCGAGCCCTTCTCGCGCTGGCTGCGGATCATCTTGACGTAGCGGTTCATCTTGTTGTTCAGGCGCTGGCTTGCATCGCGCTCCTCCTGCGTCGGGTACTCGATCGCGAGCGCCTGCTCCATGATGGTCACGGCACGCCCGAGCTTCTCCTCGGCGGCCGGCAGGTTGGGCGGCGTGGCGTTCTGCAGCGCCACGCCGGCGTTCACGAGCTCCATGCCCTCATCGCATAGCTTCTTCTGCTGGCGCAGCGCCTTGCTCTGCAGCACGTCGTCGCTCTCGCCGCCGCTGTCTTCGCCGCGGCCCATGGCGGCTCCTGCGCTCGAGGCTGCGCGCGCTAGAGGCGGTGGTGGTGCGGGCGAGCGAGCGACTCACGGACTGAGAGGGGAAGGAGACGACAGGTGGCGTCCCGCTCGCTTCTCACTCGTGCTCTCGAGCTCTCGCGCTAGGCAGTCGGGCTGCGGTAGTAACACGCGCGCACGCGCCACACACGAGCACACAAGCACACAAGCGCACAAGCACACGCCCAGCGACAAGCAAGTCGTCGGTCGTGTCTGCGAGCGTCGCGCAAGCAAGCGAGCGAGCGAGCAGGCAAATACGCGAATGAGCTGGGGATTGGCAAAAAGCGCGCAAAAGCAGCTGTTGCGCGCTGTCTTTCCCGAAGACGTTGAGCTGACTGAGGCACTGTATGCTGCCTTGTGTTTGGAGCGAAAGTGGGTGAAGCCGGCGGCTGGCGCGCACAAACTCTCGCTGTTTCGGACACGAGAAAGCGCAGATCTGTCGAAGCGGCTTTGTGCGGAATTCGCCTTGAAATACCTGGGTAACGCGCGCAAGTCGAAAGGGCAAAACAAGCGAGTCAGGCGATTCAAGTGTTGCAGTAGCTAGTGAACATGATATATGTCCAAGATCCTTTTCACACTCTACCTCGGAGACTCGATATCTCATTTTCATCACTCCCCATGCCACTTCGTACGCTCACTGCCCTTCAAGCAGCATTCCTTCTCGCATTCGAATGCATGCTCGATCATTTTTGAGATTACAGAAATAAAAGCCAGATAAACTTGTATCCCAGCCAAGAATCCGGCGATTGCTTCGAAGCCATCCGCTTCTCGACATGGATCACGCCGCCGCCATCGCCAGCAGATCCATCGCTCTCCTGGATGGCTCCAAGATCTCGTGTGGGTGGATCAATGCACCCCGAGCACATCGAGCACATGAGTCATGGCGCGCATGAGTGAGTCATGCATGCCACCACCACCACCACCACCACAACTTCTGTGCTTAACCGACCTGATGCACCAGCGGCGGTCGTGTCGCGCATCGAGACGCCAGACGAACGCGCGCGCAAGAGGATCGCTCGAGCAGAGAGATCCGAGAGACCGCGAGCGTCTGCTGACTTTGCCAGCCTGTG